>LS052724.1:0-12183 GCA_900241095.1 Acartia tonsa | reverse complement strand
TTTAATAATTAAGCTAATGTGATCTAACACCATTTATATTTATTTTTTAGTAGCAGACGAAATCATTATTTTTTCTAGAATTGTCTGCTTCTAAAATTTTCGCCAATTGGTGATTGGTTGTTAAAAACAGGCCGATTCTTATTGGTTTAGAGCGATAGCTACTTGGGAGCGTCCGCCAGTTTGATAGTAATTTGTAATAGTTGCAATATCCCTTTAGAATCTAGGCCGGGACCTAATTAATGGCCAGGTTTCCTATCCCTTATCCCTGGGAATATGTACAAGATTAACTACTATATGGTGATATGTTTATATTTTCCTTTGTTATAGGCCAATTTAAAAATATTAAATATTTTTGATTCTATGGTATCCCGTGTTTTGATGAAAATATCTGCAAATCAGCTCTTTTCTACGAAGAAGTAAAGTCTCTCAATGAGGTCAAGAAAATGAGGGATGACGAGAGGAGGAGTAGGAAAGAAAACCCCTAAAAAAGAGATGGATAATCACTCGTTTTAATGACGTAACATGCTGTTTTTTGAGGGACTTTCTTTGTCTTGTTTTATTCTATATTATATTTTACTATTATTTTTCGTCACAAATTTTTAAGTTTCTTATTATTGTTGCGCTAGTTATGGACATTCTTATTATTGTTGTGAGTAAATCTACTCTGTATAATGCTTAGTTAAAAATGTGTAAAAACTTACATCTATCAGAATTTGAGTATTGGAAAGAAATTTGTACCTGAACAAAAAGTCCAGACCATATTTTGCATAGCTGTGTCGGAGCGTATCTGACTCCAGGAGGTTTGACTCGGAGCCTACCCCTGTGATGGGGAGAGCAGGTGGCTCCGGTTGGGGTAAGCCCTGGTAGGTCTCATGATTACCCATTCTGTCTCGAGCATCTGGCCTCCTAAAAAATATATCACTTTTAAAAACATTAAATTAAAGCTATATTTTTAGTTTTATCAGTAGGAATATGATAATCATGGCATATGAGAAATTCCCTTGCTAATTGTTACCTAAGCACACCCAAATTTGTCTAAATCTTAGGAAATTTTTATTTCAAAGTACCTGAAGCTGCGCGTATTCCTATTTCTCTGTGGAGTTCTATCCCTCCTCTCAGCCTCCGAGGAGCTGCTACACCTCCGATTTCGTCTGAGTGTGTTGGTATCTGGTCTCTTGTCTTTCCTGCTTCCGTGTCCACCAAGAAAATTTGCTAGGCCTCGACCCTGTGGCTCTCTTTCCTGAATTATTTTTTTTGTCAAAAAACCTAGAAAATAAGCCTTAAATTATTATGAATGCAGAAGTGCTAGAGAGTCACAACGTTTTATTTTGTTTAGCCTCTCATTAGATTTTTAAGCTGCCTGCTGCGTTTTTGTTGTTTTAAAACTGAGCGGGTTATGCGTTAATGAATTAAGAAGGAATAATCAGGGGCTCAGCAGTCGCGCGTCAGCCACATGTAAGCCTAAAAGTTTAACCCTATACCCCAAATATGGAAGTTTCTCTTTTCAGAACAAATTTTCAAAGCATCCAAACGGGTTTAAACTTCAAGCTTCGTCGCGGCTGCCGAGCCCTGGTCATAATAAAAATGTGTTTACCTTCAGAGGTGTATCCACAGTTTCATAATTGTGCAGACTTGGAGAATCAATAGGAGGACGCCTATTACTACTCAAATAAGGAGACTGGTTGATGGACGGAGTCTGACTCCGCCTCCCCATTGGAGATTGTGGGGGCGTGGCCAGTTTCCGTCTGGTTCTTAATGTGTTGGATCTTGTAAAAGTTCCTGTATCACATCCAGAGTTTAACCTATAAAATATTTTAAAAATTAGCAAAATTGATTTCACTATTCTTTAAATTTTCACGCGCACAACGTGTTCATATAAGCTCTTTCTCCCTTACTTTATATGTCTGTATGTCTAATAGAATTTTTTCATAGTTTATCTAAATGTAGAATTATATCTAGTAGTTTTTAAAAGAGAAGGTTTTCTATAATTAGGGTATATAAATCCGTCAGTACGTATCCGTTAATTCTTTAATTTAAGCTTGATAGAACTGTCCTATCACTTTCAAACTTTAACAAAATCAGCATTCTTTGTGAACTATCTAATTCATAATGACTGTAACCTGTTTTCATCGATGAAAAGTTGTTTATTTGTTCCTTTATCATTTCCAAGTGAAGTACAAGGCCTCTGATCACATCTAGGAGAATCTTCCTCATAAAAACAACTAAAACAATTCAACATTAAATTTCCATCCGTTTTCATCGACTGGAGAAGCCGTTTTGTGGAATATTCTTTGTCAATTTTCAATTTATTTTTTAATCGACTAGGCATTTTGAGGGTAACTGCACAAAAAAATTGCCATGGTCTCTGTGAATATTTTTCAAAATTAACAAACTAAGAATCTTATTATTAGTATTATAAATATTACCTGTCTTGAGATATTGGAGAAATTCTTGATAAGACATTGTTCAGTTGTCTACATTATTTCAAGTTATTGCTTTTATTCAAATAAATTATAATTATTTCTATTCTTAATTATATTCAAATTGGGGAAAAAATACTAAAGGAGATATTTAACAAATCAATGATGACATTAATAGTTTGGAATTTGTGTGTGTGTGTTTAGTGTTTGGGTGTGTGTGTGTCTTAGTGTGAGTGTGTGTGTTTTGGTAATTATCTACCCACAAAACTTCTGTATTGGGTCAAATTTGAGACAAATTATAAGCTTAAAGCCGGCAATTTAGCCATAAATACATTTTTTGAGTGGGAGTGGGATTTTTTTCAATCCGGATGAAGTATGTGGTAGAGTTGCAATAGACAGATTAGAAAGAGAATAATCAAAAAAAATAAGTATTGAAAACTATGGTTCTTTTTTGTACGTGAAGAAAGTCACTTAAAAAATCAGCAAGTGACTTCATAAAAATGAGGGAGATGAGAGGAGTAAAGGGAAAGAAAACCCCTAAAAAACAGATGGACAATCCCTCATTTTCATGACGGTGCATGGTGATTTTTATAGTGACTTTCTTCAGGGACTTCTTTTTTATGCAAAAATAGGAAAATTTTGTCACGGTTGCATTCAACTGATATCGGTACTCTTTGTTCAAGTGATAATTTATCCAAATTTAATCCTCGTATAAAAGTATTATTGTTGTGTATTTTTGCATTAAAATTTTGAAAAATGCTTAACCAATGGTTCTCCTTTTTGGAACATCTTAATAACATACTCCATTTAATATTTTTATTACCCACTCCCTTCCCTAATGAAATGCATTGCCACTCTAAATCAACTCAGTTGTTGGTTAAATTTTGTTGGGCGGGGTAAAAAAATCCAAGATAATGTTCACCATCAAACATCAAATATGCTAATTTTCTACACAAATTCTATCAAATTTTCTCATCTTTAAATGTCTTAAAGAACCGCCTAGTGATAACATTTGACTTTTTATCCACTTTCTACATTTAAAAAGTTAAATTTAATAAAAGCAATAACTTTCCTAATGTGTTTTTGATAATAGTGTAGGGAAAGTAGGCGAACTTGTTTAAGCAGAAACTTTTGCCCACACACCCTGAAACAAAAAGATTTTTAAATACAAAGATTTTCTAAAATCGTTCTAAGAAATTCCGTACGTCTATTTCTAACTTACTGATTTTTAACTTTTTGACAACATTTTTTTTATATGATATATTCATCACATTTATCTGATTTTTTAATAATGATTCTGAGAACAACAAGGTACAATACTACTAGTGTTGCCAAAAAAAATATTTACAATATCGTTTAGCCTTAGTAATAAAATGTGCTCCTTATTAAGTACTGACACTCTACAGTACTTTTATTGTTCGTTTGTCCTTCCTTTATATTTTGGCGCTTGGCTTTTATGAATGTTGTCATTCTTTTTTAAATAACATCCATCACTAATCATCATGAACAATTCCTTAAACATTTGAAGCAGATAAAATTAATACATTTCCAAAGCAAGGACGATTGTTACCACTGCTTTCGAAAATATAGAAATAAATCTAACTATCTCTAAAAATTAAATAATTAGTCTTCTTTTAATAGAAAATTTATTATTTTCTTATATTGATGCATCTTCCTTTGATACTAATTTATTAGTTTTATATAAAACTTATAGAGCAGTTTCGCTACTTAGATAATTAACTGCAAAGAAAAAAGGCTTTTAAAAAATACCCATTCAATCAGTCTAAAATGGTGTTATTTTAAAGCATGGGATTGAATCATTAAATTTATCTGTTCTAATTATAGTCCTAAATTTAGATTGGATCTCATCAAAATCCTGGCCTGGTCAATTTTAACTACTTGATAGCAGACTCTCTATAACTAGAGTATGTCTGTCTGTATGACGTTCTATCCTCCTAAATTTCCTAATATAGAATTCCTGTAACTTTTTTTTGCTTGTTGGTGGATTTAAAAATTGTAAAACATAAATTACATTAAATTAAACTAGGTACTTATTTCACAAAACTACCATATTAATTTTGCACAATTCTCAAAAAAATTATTTTGTTAGTTTCAATCAAAAACATTACTAGCTTGTTTTTTCTGTGTTCCTTGTGAACAAAATTTATTCTCCATCTGTAAGTAAAAATCAGTATAAAATATCATAGTTTTTTTTTAGCTTATTGGAACCCAGTAAAATCGTACTCAATGTGCACAGTTTAACAGCATTGTTTTAAAAGAAAACTTTTTGCATACTAATGCACTTTTAATGGTACTTAACTAGGCATATAAATCTTTTTACTATAACCAGGCAACTAAAAATATCCACCATTCAAAGAACTAGTACATTTGTGGCTATAAGTAGCGCAGCAATAACAGTCTAACAACATTTTTATAAATTAAGTTTCAAAACTTTAAAATTCCGCCAAATAACTAAATTTTGCGAATATTTTTCTATGTTTGTAGCAGGATAATTATAGAAAAGTTATGCTTTCAAGTATCTAAATTTCATTTTTTTACCTAAACCAATATCCTGATAATGAAATGATCGTTATCAGATATTTACAACTTTCTAAAAGATGAAATGCAAATTTTTATTCCAAAAATATGCATAGAAAACCAAAGATCTAAAAAGCCATATATTTTAACATATTGGCTAATTGCTTAGTGTTCCACTAATTCAGCAAAAGGATTTTTTTAGCATTGAAAAAAGAGATCAGAAGTTAGAATTGTTATTAGAGCAGCAAAACTCCCTTTTACCTAAGTGTCATCATTTAAGAGTAACACCCTGAACTCACTTTCTGTTTTGCTTTTAGCGAATATGTAACATTTTGCTGTTATGAACTTTGGCGGAGGTGTATCAACGCCTAATTACTTACCTACAGAAGGTGTGCCTCTGCGGGGGTGGGGTGGAGGGGAGGCTGCGCGAGGAGGCGGTTGTTGAGGTGGGGGGACCCGGGGGCGGGAAGGTGAGGGCTGGGGAGAACAGTCCACAGATGAACTGGGAATGGTGGTGAACCAGATGTCTCAAGCCCAGGCCTTTCTAAAATAAATTCAAAGGTTGGTGCTACAAAATAAAATTTAAATAAATGATAAAGGGTATAATCTGTTATAATGCTACTTTTATGCTTATTTAAGTTAAAGTTAGAAGAGCCCCACAGGGTTTGAGTTTCTTACAAGGCCCTAAATAATAAAATTTATAATCTAAGTTCTTCTGACTAATTTTTATGTAAAAAATAAAATAAGATTGAATAAATATTTCATAGCATCAAAAATTTGAAGAAAATGGAATTAATGTTAGTCTTTAAGACGCTAATGACACAAATTGTAGAACCTAACATACATGTATGATAAATATGAGCAAGGCTGTCAACAACTATTTGTATGTAAGTACATGTAGAATGTAGATTGGATATGAAAAATTACTGCACTAATATCCTGCAATGGATATATTATTACTTGGATCTTACACCAGATTTTCATGTTCTATAATAAAGTGAACTCTGTAGAGGGCTAAAATGCTCCTCCTTTACCTCATTCCTTCTCCGCCTACTGGATAAACGGCCTGACAAATAAAAGAGAGGGGAAATTGCAACCTAAATTGACGACAATTTTTCTCCTGTCATAACATCCACGTATATTCTACATCCATTTATCCTGCCCAGTTTCAAGGGTGCAAAACGTACAACATTTTTTTATGCTAGCTTAAATTTTTTCGACTTACATTATTAAATTTTTAGGAACTTTCACACAAAGTAACGTTTGAGCATTGAAACTTTGCCCACCCTCCCCCTTAGTTTAAAATACACTGGAGGGAAATAGAAAACTATAATCCTTGTTTTGAGCTCAACAAAAAGTTTGTTTCTACCCAACGATGTTAAAAAAGGCCTTAACAATTGGAGTAAATCTAAAATCAAATTAAATTCTATATCCTTATTTCTTATTTCAATATTAAAATCAAAAGTGAATTAAAGAGTAGCTTCGCCTGAAATTCAATGTTGGAAGAAAATTTGGCGTTGGCGGATGAAAGATTTAAAAGATTTTCCTTGTAATGTTGTAATGTTAAAAGTATCAATTATGAAAAGAAGGGCGGGAAAATCATGTGGGAGGAGTTTTTACAGACTATCGTACTTAGATAATATTATATAATTTAAAGAAAATAATTCGTAATAAATGTCATCAAAATAAAATTCACAGCTGCAAATTTTCTGCAACTGCAACTGAACTTCCAATTTGAACAATCGACAGCCATCAACGAGAACCAAAACTGTAACCACCAAATAGTTAAAATACACAGACAAGCCATGCTAAACTTTGACGGCTGTCGGGCCAAATCAGATTTAAAGTATATGACTGCTAAAATTTGTGCCTATGTTTATGAATTTTTACTTCAGTTAAAAAAACTATTTTATCATTTGAATAGCCTTACTAATTTAAGGAAAATAATGAGTATTAAAGAGTTTAAATTTACCTACGGTTTTTATTTTATAGAATATTTTTCTCTAATTTAAAAAAAAATTAAGTAAGGCATACTTCCAAAAATTGAAATGATTGAAAATCCTAAGATTTGATCAGCTCATATGGGACATGAATATTTCCGTGTCAAACTTGTGTCCCCTTATTATATCAACATATGTTGGTCATATCTGTGTAAAAGTCGATAAAATATCATCCACTATTTTTTTTACCATACTGTCGAATAAAATTTTAAATTTGTAAGTCAACGCCATGGTTAGAGTTTAACAGGAATATGTTATCCATCTTGTGTCAAAATTGTGCTAGGTCTTCATTTCTCAATGATTAGGATCAATAATACTCCATATATACATGTGTATAAGAATTCACAATGTATATTGGATCAAAAATGTTCTATCTAGCCAGGGATCTAAGGGATAAGACAGTTCACGATAATTTAACGTACACCCCAAACACGAAAATAGCTAAATAGATTACAACTACTGGTGGAAAAGATTGAACTCTTAAGGGTTCCACAAGTTAATCAAGATTTAATAAAATTTGCCAGAGTTTTAAAGCCAACGAATAAGAAAAAAATTCGACCATGGAACGTGATGATAACCCATGTTCGTATTGATATATAAATATTTAGTTCCTTTTGATTTTTTAACTGTCTTAAAATTTACTTTTCTGAACCCTAAATTAATAGGTAAATTTTTTCTCCTGTATTCAGTACTAAATTGATGGAAAGGTATATTGGACCTTTAATTACTGTTACCCAAGGCTCTATTAACATTTACTCTCATTCCGTGACTAAAAGACTTTGGGTACTTTTATCATATCATGATTGGTTTGTTCAAACTAAGCAGTGTCCTAACTTTTTAACCATTAATTTTATTCTAAAAAAGGGTTTATTTGTATTTAAATAATTGGAGATTTACGTCATCATTCTATGTCCTATCCATTAAGACCTTCGAGGGCTATTCAAGAGACACCCAAATATAATTATGGAGTAGCTTTGAGAATAACACTGGTATATTAAAAGAAGAACAGACAATAATAAAATATTATATTTAATAATTTTCTTACCAATTGTATTATATAACAAAGCCTGATATTAAGCTAGTCCCGCCCTAAGAGTTGGACAACGTTGAACTAACAAGGACCATTTTGCCCATTATTATCGCAGCTACAATTAGCTATTAATGTTATCCTGCGACCGTTCTTGCATTATAAAACACACTTTACAATATCCACTGGATTACAACCAAGAAAAATCATGTATAGCATGATTTTACATAAAATTCTCCACGAATAATAAAATAAAAATCATAAAATTAATACCTTCGGCCCCTCGGGGTTAAACAAAGCTGGTTTTAATCTTATATTTCTAAAAGGAAAGCTGTCTATAGTATGATACGTTAATTAACTATTCCAAGTAAAATATTTAAGATTCGTCAAGAAAGAAGGAAGTTACAGGCAATATCATAACGTAGTGACGTACGCACAGACCTTCATTTATAGAATAGTTGCGCAACGAAAAAAAAGTAATAAATAGAAGTAATTTGCTCTCGCATAAACTATTACGTTTTATCTTTTGAAAATAGTTGTGGGAGGGTTGATTGTGAATATAAATATACATAAAAATAAGATGGACTTTTAAAACCAGTTTTTCTTATTTAATTGGCGTAATTAAATCTAAAAAATGAATCAATTAGGTTTACTGATAACCAATTAAAAAATATAAAATTTGCTAGTATAGAATCAAATTAGAAAATAAATATTAGTTTAAAATAAGAATGGATTTATCATTACTTGGATCTACACCAGATTATCATGTACTCTAATAAAAAGAACCTTGAAGCGAACTAAAATAACGATCTTCCCCAATCTTTTTCTCATCCCCTCCACTCATATTGGATGAACAAACTGACCAATAAATGACAGGAGAAATGACAGCTGTAAATATCCACCCGCCAAATTATTGGACAGTAAATCCAAAATTCAATAAAAGCCTACATCTTGTTTAACCGAATTCATTCGGTTATCTAAAATTTGGCCCCAGTCGCAGCCTTTTTTGTATTTCTATAAGTTGCAGCTGAGCTATACACTAAAAGTGGTTGACTGCAGAGCCTTTATAAAATTTAGTTATGCTAACAACAACAAAAAAATAATCTAGTAAACTAAAAATATTGATTATCATCTAAATAGTTGGATGTTAATGATCTTGAAAATTCCATAAATTCTTTATTGTCATGTTGCTTAGCTTAAAATCTTCTTAAATTCTTATTATTCAGATCTTCTAGCAGTTTGTGACTTATGCTTGTGTGTGCATGTGTGTGTGTATGTGAGTGTGTTAACAGGCATGTTGTTATAGATAGTTATTTAATTTAATCAGTTATTTTAATTTCAATTAGTTTATTCGGCAATAAAATTTGTGAAAACATCCAGGGGGGGGGGGGTTGAGGTTTTTTAGCCAACAAATAAATTTTGTAAGAATATCAATCCCCCCCCCTCAAATAAAAAAGTTTGGATATCCTTTAAAACATCCATAAAAACAAAACTCGAAAAAGGTCAAACGAGCATTAGTAAATCTTTTAATATTCATGCTATTTAAGAGTAAAATATTAGCGGCAAAATTTTGCAAATAAGTATATCTCTACTACATGCATGTTATTGATTGACAGATAATGTAAATTTGGGGCAATAACCTAAATGTATTAAATATTCATACACTCATCATTACTATACAAGTAGACCTTAATGGTTGTGGGCCAGGCCTTGTTACAATATTCTTAAACCAGCATCCAGGGGCTCTATATTTAAAGGGATATGAAATAGACTAAAACCTTATTTATTTTAAAGACTTATTTATAACATTTAAATAGCCTAAAACCACAAAGGACATATATCAAGCTCATTGTAAAGGAGAACCATATTAGTTCATCGGTTATCAAGATCCTTCGCTAAAGACAAAAAGTTTACTTCTCTATATAAAAGAATTGCGTTATTTTTAGAACCATAATTGGACAATTTTAAAGAAAAATAAATCAGCAGCCGTAGTAGATCCTTTTTAAATGATCAACAGCCAAAGTAAGCCGCTTAAAAAAGGCGGCAGCTGAGACCATCTACATTAAAGGAAGCTGTTTATAGTGCCTACAAAAAAAGACGTCATTTAAATAATGACCAATAATATGTCAATAGAAAGATTAAATTACTAATGGTAGGCCAGTATACATTTTAATTGACCAGTATGACGTCTTTTTTTATAGGCACTATAAAAAGCTTCACTTTAAATAATAAAAAAATGTTATTTTAAATGCACTTGTTCTAATTTAATATGAAAACATTACTGGATCATTTTTAATAAAGACGTTAAAAATAACTTCCAAATAGAGTTAGTAATGTTTTTGAAGATTACTTTGTTCTCTAGAAAATTCTTGGAAAATTTGAACTATCAATTTTTAATATGGCATGGCTTTGATGTACACACACATACATACACTACACATCTTTACACACAAACAAGCACGCACAGATACACAGATGGATGATGTCCAAATATGGAATAGAACAACAACATCATGATTTGCTAAGTAAATGTAAATCACGTCGTTTCTTAGTCAAGTTTTAACATTTTTGTAAGCTATTAGACTAACTATTTAAGGTCTCGGCAGCTGCAAATTAGCCACAGCCGCCACTCGACGGCTTAATTATAATAAGACAAGCAACATCTGGCCATAGTATTTAAATCATCAGCCGTCATAATATAAAAAACGGCAGCCGTCGACTAGTTGGCCCCTTTTTTCCAAAATATTACTGTAAAATTTACTGTAAAAATATTTTCATAATCTTTACTTTGTTCGTCTAACTTAAGGTGTAATTTTTCTGAATAAAAAAAATATATCTTGATTTTATTAAGTAAAGGTGTGATATTTATAAAATATGCTACAGTTGGAAAAATACTCTATTATGATAATGTATGCTAATATCATAGCTAAAAATAACTTTATGGCTTAAAAATATGTTTTGCATATAACTATGCCATAAATGAACATCAGTCTATGTTTTAAATTTAAAAAAAAAATTTAAACAAAAAAAAACAGCGAAGCTCTAATTATTCAAAAACATACCAGCATATGGTAGGAAAAAACAGATATATAGACGAACAGACTTATTGAATTGTAGATGATGTTAATTGGTCATATTAATATTCCCACAAAATTTCAAAGATCAATCTTTGATAAAAGACAAGAAATCACATTTTTAAAAATTGATATATTCAAGAGCAAAACCGATAGAACGGCGGATAAAATTATTTATAGAGTAAATGTGCACCTATAAAAAAAAAGAACTCCTAAATTAAGCTAGAAAAATCCAATTGCTCGGTACAGCCTTTGGTAATAAATATCCTCGTTATTCTAAAAGGTTGTTTTTATTCCTTGATTGAAAGTATTCTTATCATTTCAACTTTAACCTTTTTTATCTCAATGGATTTATTATTATTTGGATCCTACACCAGATTATCATGTACTCTAATAAAGTAAACCTTGTTGCCGGCTTAATTATCCCCCTCATCTTTTACCCCATCCACTTTCCTCATACTGTATAAACGAACTGATCAATAAATGACATTGGAAATAGCAGTCTGAATTGACGAAAATCTTCCCCTTGTATATTCTACATCCATTTTTATCTGTGCAATGCTAGAAATAAGAAGCATCTTATGCTTAATCCTTAACTTGCATATGAACAAGTAGAATAATATCCATAAATAGCACAGCAATTACGAGCTATCATAGTAGTCATATAGTAGAATACTATGCATTATTTATGCATTAAGAATATTGAACATTTTTTCGGCAATTAAAATTGTTACATTTAAATATAATTTGAAAATTTTAGCAGTAATTGTCAATAAATCACTTTATATGATGACAGTAAGAAAACAATACATACATCTATGACAATTTAATTATTTATAAATTTTTCTACGATGCTCACTCATACTTCGTTAAGCTTTAAATTTCTTTCAACTTAAATTCAATAATATGACAAATCATTAACAAACCTATATCTTTACTGCTGTCAAACTTATGAAGCAATTGATGATAGCTTAAAAAATACAAAAAATCGAAAAATAATGCGTATAAGTATATTAAACGCGAAGAAGGTTTGAAATGTTGGCAAGAGTAAGATTTTATCAATATATCAGCTGATATCAAATCTTTGTCCTATTCATATGGGGGAGGGGGCGTGAAATTGGGCA
>LS052718.1:6256-23255 GCA_900241095.1 Acartia tonsa | reverse complement strand
GTTAGGTGATTGCCCCACAAGGTTAGGTAATTGGCCCCGCAGGGTTAGAGCCCCCCGCAGGGGCTAGAAATAGGAGAAAACCTACTGTGAAAAATACGAAGAATCGCACCTTAAGGTGCGATGTCACGAAAGGGACTATACCCGCTTTTTCAGCTCCTCTGTAACTAATCATTTATGTACGTCATA
The DNA here is from genome assembly GCA_900241095.1 of Acartia tonsa. Taxonomy (NCBI): domain Eukaryota; kingdom Metazoa; phylum Arthropoda; class Copepoda; order Calanoida; family Acartiidae; genus Acartia; species Acartia tonsa. The sequence continues at coordinate 23,069 of LS052718.1, read as the reverse complement.
ATTGAGATGATGAGATTAATTTACAACTTCCTTGTTTATTAACAGATTTTTAATTCAAAAAAACTCATTTTATAGAAAAATATCGCACAAAGTACCCTCTTGACTTTGATATCCCCCCAATCCTTATAATTTTTAAATAAATAAAATTTCGTCTGTTTGTTTATTATTTCATTTCAGGTTAGTTTATATTAGGTTAGGTTATATTGCGTACTGCATAGCCTCGCAAAGTTAGGTCACAGCATGTATAGTCCCCACAGGGTTAGGACTCCTTTTAAGTCTTATGCATAAGGATAATTTTCCTTCCCCAGCTCTAATGTTCTCCTTTAATCTACATTCTTTGTAGCTTGCTATTACTTTGCCTCTTTGGTATATAATTGACCTTGTTTTATTTGTTGTTTATTTGAGAAATTATATTTGGAATAATTTAATAAAACTTAATAAGCTACAAATAAAATGAAATATGATAACAAAAGAATAAATTTGAAAAAGTCTTTTCGCAGAGAGAAGGATAAAATAGAAACACACAATTGTTACAATATCAAAGTATAGCCTATAAAACTCGTTCTGTAAAAAGTTTGGGTTATCAATTTAAAATATATATTTAAAATTAAGTATAAAAATATCAAACAACTCCATGGAAAATATAAAGGTCTATACCATAGACGTAAAAAACCACTCATTTTACCACACTAAAAGAGGCTTGAAGCCCTTGGTCTATACTATAAAAAATTGTATTTTATACCATATAGAAAAGTTTTTAAAAATTGTCTACCAAATCTTCATCAATTCTAAAAATCTTGAAGGGTACTCAAAACATGTTTTTAAAAAATATAGTAACCTTCCCTATGATATAGTCTAATATTCCTAGTGTTGACTGTATTACCATGTGAATGGGAGAGAAAAATAATATAACATCATAACTTACACAAACAAATCAAACTGGACATTACAAATTGCAAAACTTTTAGCTTTTATTAGATTCATTATTCCAAGGATATTGAGAGCTAGCCTGATATATGATTTCTTGTTAGAACAAATATTTAGAAATATAAAATGTTATCAGACTAAATTTTTGTATTACTTTTTTCTTCAGATTATTCCACATTTTTAAACCAATTTCAATTTTAAAAAATATAAGAATATAACAACTATTTTTAACTATGCTTCACAGTGTAGCTCTTTTTTTCTTTTAAATCTAGGAGCGAAGCCACTTTAATGAAATTTGACATAAATTTGAATCTGATTTTCTATCACTTTAAAAAATGTGATAATAATCATGCACACCTTCAGATTGAAAAAAAATAAGTCGTGCGCAATAATGCACTTTTCTCTCACAAAAAAATGGCGCGAAATGCCGGCCAAGGATTGCGCGACCTGTGGCATTTACGCGGCATTTTGTGCTTGCATTAACAATAACACCATCAATCTTGCATTGTTCACCAAAAAAGCAGCTTTCTAACCCTATTAAAAAGGCTAACATATATGCAATAAATCAAGAAAAAATAATATGTTAGAGAGAAAGTATATGTGATGGCTGTAACTAAAAATTATTTAAAGCTGCGAGGGCCGAGTTTGTGGCTTTTTTTAATCTGCACGGCTGAGTGCAGCTGCGCATACCAAGGACCTTACTTCTCAAATATTATATTAACTAAATATGTCATAAGATTTTCTATATCATTGATTGTTTTTTTAGAGGTGAACAATGCCCCTAGTGTTCAAGTAGACTTTGTAGAAAATATTAAGACAGGTACAAAAAATAATATAAAATGTAATTCAGTTTGACGTCTTTTAATTTATAATAGACAATTTTAAAGTTGAAGTGTTTATAGCTTTTTATTTTTAGATACTCCAGTGCCAGCCAGAAGTCCGAATACACTGAAATTGTCCACAATATCAAGTCCACACCCTTTCCCCTATGGAACAGACACAAAAACTAATAAATATCTAAATATTCCTATAGCAACAAATTCAATAGATATAAATCCATCAATAGCCAACACATCGAATGCTTTGCCAACATCAAAATCTTTAAGTCCTAGTAATTTAAAGTTATCAGACGCGGCTTTGAGTTCAAGATTGTTAGCAAACAAAGACTTATTAGGTGATAAAAGTTACATAATTTGTAAAGAAAATAGTGAATATAATTGCTCAAAACCACCTGACATCCAAAGCCAACCAGGTTTTTCCCGGGTTAATGGACAAAAAAGCGCGCGAAACAAGTGTGATGCCTCAGATTCTAGAAATGAGGAGATTTTTAGTCCAAGTCACCCTTCATTAAATGCTCAAAACATAACCAAACCAATGTTACTACCTGCACAAAGTACAAAGCTACCAGATGTACAAACAGTTGATAAATCTAATCTGGACAGCCCTTCTAGACATTTGAAAGATAAAAGAGACAGTCCTGTTGACACAAAGTTTTGTGAAGTTGTCATGGTTTTGCCCAGTCAAGCCAATGGAAATAATGCTTTAGAAAATGTAAATAATAATAACAAGGATGAAAATCATTCAAAGTAGCAGAGCTAAACTTACACATGAAAATTAAATTATTAATATCATATAGTGTTTTTTTAACTAGGAAAATTAAATGATTATCATATCTAAAAGTTTTTTAAAAAGATGATGATAATTTCATGAAAAAAACTTAATATTACGAGTAGCTGGCTACAATGCTGAAAAGTTTAAAATTGTCTATAGATTTAGGATTGTTTTTGAAAAGAAAGATATACATACATATTTTGTGATTCACTTTCTATGAAAAGTGTTTTATAGTATTGTTGAAAATATACATAATATACATATTGAAATTTAAATACATGTTATTTATCTTTATGAACTATTTTATGATGCTTTCAAAACATAACATTTAGCAATTTTATAAAAAGGTTATTATTTTTGTTATCTTGTTAAAAAAAGTATTTTTTGCCAAGGATTTTTATATACAATTGTAGCCAACAATTGCTTCACCGACGCACAGACCAAATAATCATTACATAAAATTGTAGAGTAGCTTTGCTGCAAGCAATGTCATCTTAAATGCAAGCTAAGCTGCTGATTTAAATTGTGATGAAACCATATTGTACAAAAATGTAGCATAAGATAAATATTTCCATTTGCACTAAACAAATTACACAAATAAAATATTTCAAATTCGGAGACAAAACCTTTTAGCTGGAGAATTGTGGGAGAGAAAAAACAAAAAGCTCTCAAGACTTCCATATAACTCAGAAGCTTTTTAGATATATACATTAAAAATAATGATGAATTAAGTCTAAACTTGTCGGTGAATGTTAAAAAAATTAGCTTGACTTCAAAAGTCAAAATATTACTGTTTATATATTGTAACAAGTATAAAATACAGGGATCTTAAGGGATGGGGCTGTGGAAGATAAATTAAGATAACCCCCACTTTTTCCTTTTGTCTATCCACAATTTTTGGTTTCGCTTCTTATGGATGTTTTATACCTCATTCCAAAAACAAGAATGAGGTGTACTGTACATGTAAATGGATTAAAAAATTTAAAATTAATGCGCCGTTGTTAAATTATGACAGACTGAAAATTAAAACATAAACTATGATTTAGGACATAGATTTTTTTTGGTAGGTTTTATTAGCTGCCACTACAAACATTTTCATTGAAAATATGTTTAATACATTATTAATGAATTTAACAATTGTAGAAAACAATGATCGACGAAAAGTTTTTACTACCAAAACCATTGCTTTCTTTGGTAAATGTTTTGATATGATATTGTAATCTGAGTGAAAGTGTTTTTACCTGGTAAGAACAAACGAAATAGAATGAGTCACATCAAGGACGTTCAAGCTTTTCTTTTTGGGGAGCAAAAGGTGTAAAATGTTGTTTTTGTTGGGAATGCCTACAACAACCCTAAATTTTTTGTGGGGGGAGAGGTAACATTTCTTTACCACTTCAACCTCTCTTGGACTCCCTGAGTCACATAAAGAACAGAAGTAAAGAACAGTAAAGTTGTTTTGTTTTTATTTAATAAAAAACAAGGATGACAATATTCAAAAGTAGCAGAGCTTAAAATCAGTCATAGATGGATAAACCAACAAAGTAAGTTATACAGCAAATGTTCAGTTGTCTTAAAAAAACAGAAAAAGAAAGCAGAAATCAAGAAATAATTTTTTTAATACAAAATTTCTGGTAGGAATTGATGCAGGGAATTTTTACAAAAGAAAATCAGACGTTTATCTAGAATAATAGCCGAGAAAATAACATTTCCTCTGATGGACAGTCTAAACCTAAAAATATAGAAATATTTTTTTTAAATTTGCAAAACTGTTACCCTTCTTTTGATATGTCTAATATTGTTTTATCTGGTAGATAAGATGTTTACCCGACTTCTGTTCTATTCCTTTACTTCATTTATCATCTTTTCAAACTTCAAAACAGTTTCTTTATCTTTCACTTCGCAGATATTTTCACTTTCATATTTCTACCTAAAAATATATTACATAAACCGAACTATTATTAAGTTTTAAATTAAAATTGATATTAGGTAATTATCGCATCGTATTATAGACAGTTTTCCGTTGATATTTAAATGAAAAATTCTAAGACTAAAACCAGTTTTGTTAGCCACGACAGGCAGAAAGGACTTTTATTGAATTTTGATTATATGTTGAGTATCCATATGCTTCAACCACTAATTGTAATCTATAAAAAAGGTAATTTTGTTTAGTATCATTGGGGATGTACATTAATTCATTTGCCACTATCTTATCTCTTTAGATCCCTGGATAAAGGGAAAAAAAGGAAGAGTGTTAGAGGATTTTTTTTCACTAAGATTGTTTGCTAGTATCCATGATAAATTCAAGTCACGAAACCTTTTGGCATTATCTAAAAAATATTCTATGAAAAATTTCGTTTTAACACTTTGTGACAAAGGTTTTTCAAATTCAACCGTTCTCCTTCTTTGCATTAAAGTATTATTGTATCAGATGTTAAAACCTGAAAGAAAGGTCAGCTTCCTTTGCCAAATATTCTGAGAAATTTTGATTCAGAATTCCACAAAATTATTCTAAAAAAGAGCTTTCATAAGACCTATAATAAGTAATATAAAATATGTTTATTGTTTAATGAGGAAGAATTCTAAAATTAAAAATATACTTCTTGAAGTAAAATGCTCAGCATTTATCTGACTGATTAGAATCCTTATAGGATTGCCCCTAAAAGAAACCAAAAAATTCATAAATGAATATTCTAACAAAGTACAAATCTAGAAGATTGGTTGTGTATGCTGAAGAACAAAATATTATTACTTGGATCTTGAAGTAAAGCACGCAATTGGCCAAAGTAACGATTCCCACCTTTCACCCCCCCTTTTCCATCCCCTCCCCTTCTACTTGGTGAACAAACTGGCCAATAAATGAGTTCCATGTTAGCAAGCTAAATTGACGACAATTTTTCCCCTTTCATAACATCAACTATATTCTTAATCCATTTTGAATTACATATTTCTGCATAGGTGCAGCTATATTCCAATTAGAATGAGTTGACCAAATTTTTAATAGTAACTTGAAATCTTTCATACTTTAATTTAAACAATATTCTTAATTCTAATTGATTCTCATCCGATTAAATAACTATAAAAGTAAACTAAAACACAACGATAAAAAGATAATTTATTTAACATAACATGAATCATAATAAAATACAAATTTACAGCAACATTATAAAAAAATATTTATGAAAAATGATATTTTACAAAATTTGATAACAGTTATGATTGCACTTTTAAGACTAATTCTAAATAACAAAGAATTTTAAAATATAAAAAGTATTTAAACTAATAAATGACTACAAAGAACTGTAAAATAAAAATAATATATACAAACAGAAAATTTATATTTATGAATAATTTTTAGAGTAGCTTTGCTCCTGATTATGAGCAAATTGTGATATACTGCACCTATGCCAAAAGCCATAAGTGTTAGACATTGCAAAAACTTTAGTAGAAAATGGTGTTCCAACCCTTGTAAGAACATCAAAGTGTTTCCTTGATGATGAGACAATTTGATATCAATAATTGTGTGTAAGGTTGTGACAGTTTAAATGTAATAAATCGTAAAACTTGCATATTTGAATTTTTAAATTCAGCACTTTGATTTGAAAATAATTCTTAGAGCTATTTAAACTAATTTTGGAACAAAAAAAAATATGCTTACACTCAAATTGACAAACGAGTACAGAAGCCCCTGCGGGGAAATGGGGGCTCTAACCCTGCAGGGTCTTTACCTTCGGTGCCCTTACCCTGTAGGGCTACCATGCACCTAATATAAACTAACCTGCCCTAAAACACACCAAAATCTACACCACCCACCTTTTTTTCAAATTTATTTTATGTGGGGTAGATTTTTGTGCACAATAAGGCACCCTGAGGGAAACCTCCAAATAAAATTTTAAATTGTTTAGCTTAAAACAAATAAGGCATTACATTTTTTATAAAATTGCAACAAGCCTAAGGAAACAATTACTCTTTTCACATAATCCATCATCTCTCTGGTTTATCTAGAGTAAAAACTAAATCATTAGTCTATGATATTCACTGTGAACAAGGCATATGGTTTATGTCTATCATAGAATAAAATGTAATAGAGCAGCAATTAGCTTTTGTGGAATATTTATTTTTTTAAAAGTATTTTTTTGATTCATAACTTTGATAGAATATGTAATGTATTTATACTAAATAATTCTTGGTTTGGAATGTTCAATTATAGCCAGGTACAAAGATTAAAAAAGGCAGTAAAAAGATTTAGCTTTTATAATAGCAATTTTGATGTCACTACTGGTATTGTCTACATATGATCTAGAATAGATCTATGCTGTTTGCAATTTCTTAATAGGAATTGTCTTATTTATTAATCATGTGAATTTATGTTTTCACTACATGTTTGAAAATGTTCTAAACATAGTTCTTTCCATAGATAAATTAACTCACTTAATATTTTTTAAACATTTTTTTTTGATGTTTAAATTGTTTACTGCTTAGCTCTTTGAAGTAAGCTTTGTCTAATTTTTCATCCAACTGAACAAATGATTTTGTGCCTTAACTTTTGTTTCAGAATCCCACTCAGTCAGCTTTTTAAAACTTTTTATTTAACTTGGCAGAGCTGTAACTGTACGCGGCTAGCTACTACACCAATAAATCATCAGCTGTTTTAATTCCATATCAGCTAATTACAAGTCTGGACAGCTGTTCTATATTATCACCAAGCTTCAGATTCTGTGCCAGAAATGGTTTGATCAGCTGTTCTTGTACCAGTAGTTCTTGCCTCCATTGTTTGCTCAATAAACTCCTCACCAATTTCTCTATCCATACCTGTAATAAAAATTACCTACTATTATTTTTTTTAAACATTTTAAATGATAAATAACAAGATTGATAACACCCATAAAAGCGAAGTTCTGAAATCATACTGTAAAAGAAACAACTTGTAGAGTGTCAAAACTTAAGTAGAATATTAATTTCAAGGTACAAACAAAATTGCACATAAACCTTGTACAAAACTGCCTAAATAGATTCTTCGCTTAACATATAGTATCTTGTTGTTCTAGGAATCAATGTTATTAATATCATATTTTTTTCTGGTAACGATTTTATTGTTGCTACGCTTTTTAAATCTAACCTAGCTGCTACAGGAATAAAAATCAAAAGTTTAAAAGCGATTAAACTATTATATTCTGTCTTAATCTACAATACAAAGTAGCTTGATGTCTGACCGTCCGTCCGTCTGTCTCTTAAGATCTTGGTAACCGCTGAACCGATCGGATTCTACTCTTCAGGGTATATACCTATTGTTCCTGTGGTGGTTTTAAGCTTTTTTCTTGGGGGGTGGGACATCCCTAACCTAACCCTAGAGGCTAGGGGCGAAACCGCTAGTAATTAATTAATATTATGGACGGACGTACGGATTCAATTTATAGAAAAGATTTGCTTTTAAAAGTACTTTTAAAATAAAATTATACTTTGTTGCTTAAACAGATTTAAATTGTTTCTTGTCTATTCTAAGTTCATTAAATGGATAATTTAGAAAATGGTTTCTACCACAAATATTTTATGATGATTGTTAAGTAGAAAACCATATGGAGAAACAAATTCAACATTGCAACAGATAATTTGATTGACAGTACAATTCTTTTTTTTCAAGGATGGAATAATTTTTAACTGGAGTACAGACATCTTCATAGTTAACAATGTTTCATGATTCTAATAAATGATGTCAGAATTAAAAGTCATGTTATTGGTTACCATTTGAAAGAATGAAAATAAAATATATATGCCAAAAGCCTAATAAAAAAAACATAAGGATCAATTCACTGAATAGTATTAAATTAGAACCCAATAAAACTATTGCAAGAAACAGTACACTTGATATGAAAGGCAGTATCATTATATTCTCATTACACCAATTGATCTGTCAAAGACTTTTTACAATACAGAACCCTTTTTGCTCCCCCTCACTTGTCATATTAATGATTGTATATCATTCTTTTTAAAGTGCTTCAAGGTTCCTGTATACAAATAGAGAAAAAGAAACCTATTCAAAAACAGCCATACAAATGAAATAACATATCCTTCAACCATTGAGAAAATTTCTGCAAATATTTTTTTGGCATAAAACTCTTTTCAATTAAGGTCATTGAATGTAAAAAAAAATGAAAAAAGTGGTAAAAGGTTACTCAAATAAAGTTTCAAAATAAAAACAGGAACTATAATTCTAAACAACAATGATTTTACAGGATTTATTTGATTTTCATTAAAGTTGTCTAATTAATTTGCAAATTAATTACATTTTTTCATGTTACGTGGAAGATCAAAGTAGTGTCAAACGACAAAATTTTGTGAAAATTGAATTTGTGAAGAAATTGTTTGTTTGCTAAGTTAATTTGCAAATTTAAAACATTTCCCTATTCCTAGTTTGTTTATTGAATTTTCTTTGACTAAACTGTTTTGCAATATTGTGGTGAAAATATAATGTATGTTTGTGTGTGTGTGCATGGGCAAGCATGCAAACATGCAAAAAAAACTCCCTTCCTTTAGATTTGGAGCCCTAACAAGTAAACAATTTTTTTGCAGCTTTACAATTTCTATAATCTCAATGTTAGTCAAAATTTATAATGCAATAAATTTAAGTAAAACTGTTTGCATTATCTTTAGTTGGGTTTATTTTTTTTAATGGATAAAAGGGGTAAAGGTAACCCTAAATTTTTTTCTTCTCTTTTTGAACATACAAGTTTCTAACTTCAAAACCTTATCAGCTTAAAACTTATGCATTTTTAAACTATGACAATAAAAGAAAAAGTTAGAACCGTAAACTATTGTCATAGTCACAGATAAACATTGATATGACATTAGATAAGAAATGCAACTTATGAATTACTTTTGTAGCCCTTTCTTATTTTTATTTTAGTAAAGATGCAACTCTATTATTCACTCTGTCTGTCTGCCCTTCCGTCCGTAACTGTATAAAGGGTGAGATTTTCTCGGCTGCTATTTAAGATAAAGATCGGATAGAGATAGAAAGATAGAGATTGGAAGTTAGAATCTTAGTTTGGTAGGATACCCCTTTAATGTTAATAAGACTTGGCTTATTTTTTTAATTTTCAAAACTAGTTTTAATAATTTTATTTTTTCCAATAAAACAAAAATTCAAAATATAATATAAATTTTGTTTTAAAGCCTACTTTTGCTAAAGCAAAATAATATATTATATAGAAGTTGTAATTTTCATGTGTATCAAAGCTTACCAAAATGTTATTAAAGAAGCGTAGCTACTCGTTAATTAAGCTTTGCACAATCTGCAGACATGACATGACATGACTGTCGAATACAATAAGACTACAACAGATATGAAAGGAACGAAAAAGTACCAAAACTGAAGACAAAATGATCTTTATAAAGATCATTAAGCACAGGTTCCTTTTCTTACTCCATGTGTCCGTTATGTGCTTCGCTATTTATAGATATTTTCATCCTTTTTATTACAGGCCACTGATCTAAACGGTTGTCGGTATAATGCGCCAAAAATGTGCTTGCTTATCAGTTGAGCGGACAAACAAAAAATTTGCGCGGCATATTTGTGCGCGGCTCTGCCTAAAAGAAAGAATCAGAAGCATGGTAATTGAATCGTTAGTGCGTAAAGGTCAGTTTTTGCACGCACAATTGAGAATTTACTTGCACGCTTTTTATAAAACTATTTTTGAAAAGAATTTTAAATGGATATTTTTATGTGTCTTATCTATAGGGATGACTTTATTGTCGGCATGTCGGTCGGTAGTTGTCCAATGATTTAGAAAGGTTCAAACTAAGTAGTGGTACATTTAGGAAATGTAGAAAAATCATAATACACTAAACTAGCTTCTTATGTTCTACAATTTTATGCACAGTTGAGATGGGAAAAGGTTTCCTCATTTTTAAAAAAAGATTAACAAGTTGGCTATCAATTAATTTGTAAGAATAATTGATTTGTCTATTTATTCATCTATGTCCATAACCTATGGAAGTAATGTACTATTGTATATCATTAGTTAAACTATTAGTGTACACACTTTTCAACCAATAATTTATAATTACAAAAGGCGTAATTTTGTTTATAACCATTGGATACGTACATAAAGTTATCGTCCATTGTCTCTTCCCTCAATTTCCCTGTTTAAAGTATATTTATTGGTCTAGCAGTTTAAGATATCTTAAGAAACACGTAGCCAATGACATCTTTTTTGTTTTCCGAAATATTTTCTTTCTCCTTGGGCACCGAAGGTTTAAAGGAAATGTTTTGATTTGATGAAAATTGTTTGTTACAGTTGAAGATCAAGATATATAATAACAATTTCCCTAATTTCTGTACAAACTTATCAAATCTTTTATACAGAGATTCCCTCAAATTCCCTATTAGAGTACATAACCCCACCCCACCTTAAAATAAACTTAAATTAAGGTAGTTTTTTTGTGTGTTTTTAATTTATGTTAGGTTAGGTTAAATTGTTTACAGGGTATTATATTATCAAATTATATACTGGATTTATAAATTTTATAGGGAACTTACAGACGGACTAACGGATATTTCGAATTATAGAGTAGCTTTGCTACTAAAATAGCTAAAGAATGAAAGAAAATAAAAGCTAGAAAGTTTGATTCATTGTGATTTAATCAAATTTATAATCATACACTATATAATTAAGTAGCAGTGTTTGATAAGTCAAGTATAAAGATAATGACCAATTTCTTTTCTTTTGTTCTCATGGTGGAGCTTTCTATTTATTTATTCCATAATTAAAGAAATTATCATCAGTGTAATGACCCTTTATATAATGATAAAGGCTGGAAATTAAAATCTACCACTTTCTTATAAAACAAGGATGAAACATTGACATCATCCATAAGTTTCAAAGCATAAACTTATTCAAAAATTGTGTAAATCGGACTATATGCACCAAAGAATGCCTAAAATAAAAAAATATTTCATAAAAGGCCTGAAAATTTAATATTTTTACTACTACCAGCAAAATTTTTGTAAATCAGACCAAAACACTAAAACAGCTAAAAAGTACCAAAGCAGTCTGAACGCAATACAGTTTGGGAATAGTCCCTTTCGTGGCAACGCCCCTTAAGGGGCGATTCGTCGTACTTTTAAAATGGCTTTTTATAGGTTATTTTAGGTTATATTGGGTTAGGTGATTGCCCCACAGGGTTAGGTAACTGGCCCCGCAGGGTTAGAGACCCGCAGCGGCTAGAAATAGGAGAAAAGCTACTGTGAAAAATACGAGGAATAGCCCCTTAAGGAAATCACATAATATTTATAAAAATTCTTAAAATAAGGAAGCAGTTTTTTTGAATGATGTTTTGAATATTTTTGTTGGTCTATTGAATTGAAATGGCAAAAATAACGTTCTATAGATAATTATTATAATGACGTTGAATACTAGGACAATTATATCCATGACTTGCGCAGTATCTGTAATTTCAAGAGTAATCACAATTTTTAGAAAAGTTCTCTAGAGTAAAATAATATAAAACTATTAGTAAAACAACTTGTAATAAAACAGGTATTGTAAATAAGCAACATCATAATATACTTTATTTATTTTGTTTTAAATTTAAATCATCCTTAAAAAACAAGAATTTTTGTTAGGTAATGTTCTAATAACGGTCAAATACTAGATATAGAGTAGCTCCATTCCCAATAAAATGAAATAAAGGTTATTGTTATTAAAATTGAATATATACATATAAAGTGATTATCTTGTCAATAATCAAATTAACTTTTTTATTGACACTGAATGATGCTTTCAATCAATTCATCTTTCAAGCTTTTTATGTGAATAACAGTATTTTTATATTACAGATTTTATTTATTGTTAGTGTTGCCGTTTTAAAAAATATACAATACTCGCGGCTATGACCTTAGTATCTAGGGCCTCTATATTCGAAGAGGCAGATGGGCTAGAAAAGTAACCATCTCAAGATTTAAATATGAAAAAACATATGCAGCAATACTTGTTTTTTAAAGAATCCGCCTTTGATATTTACCTATTAAAAGCTTTAAAACAAATAAGAATTAATTAGAATATTTTTGATGAATATGTAAAGCATTATGTACGAAAGTAAAATATTATAAATAATAATAATAAAATTGATGAATAAAATGTCTATTTAACACTTCCATATTTATCAAAATAATTATTCTAAACTTTGCATAAAATAAAGGAAATTTGATATTAATTTTTAGATCATTTACTTAGTTATACCCGCGACTGTAGAGTAACACGTATCAGTTCCGGGGGGGGGGGGATCTTTGCTCAACAAGGCACTTTAAGGGAACACACCATAAAAAGAATTGAATTTGGTAGAATATTTAATTTAAATACAAATTTATATATATTTGCATAAGAATTCCTCAAAAGTAAAATTTTACCTTGGGGGGCAATTTCGCCATTTTGTTGGCAAGTGAGATTATGAAAAAAAGAGTTGCAAAAAATTGTGAGATTTCTACAATTATTGAAATTTCCGCCAGAATTCAATTAAACCCCTGCTTCTTTTGCAGGAAAATGATTGCAGATGTTTCTTTTGTCTCAGGGACACATTTAGGGACATTTAAGATTAAGTTGTAGATTAACCAACGTATATTGGCATATTTTTCCATGAGTTTAAACATTTTAAAAGCTTTGGGTTTGCCAGAGCGTTCTTCTGTCTGTTTGTTCCCTAGGACGAAAGGCATTTAACACAGTGCTACAGTTTGATACATGGTGCATCATTTAATATCAATATTCCGTCATTCTAATTTGTTGAGTCATCCTAGTTTAAATAAATTTTGCTAAATAACAAGTATCTTTTAAATAGTTTTTATAATAGAAAACAAAATAATGATATCAATAAAAATTTTATTTATAATGTTGGCCTTATACTCAATTTTTCGGGCCATAACTCTTTACAAAGCAGTAGTAATCATTATATTTTAAGTTTCTATTTTGACAAGTTCTACATCATCAGCATCAATCTTGACTACCAGAGAATGATTCTATTTTTTTACTGAATGTTAGAAAAATGTTAAAGCTGTTTAACAATACTTTTTTTAAAAAAATTCATACTGTACAATATATAATTTTTAATTAGGTATGAAAGAATGAATATATAAAAGCTCGGCCAATTTTCTTGCAGGCATATGCCATGCAGCCATACCAAACTACAGCTATGTATAAAAATTATGCATTTCCAATTTAAAATGGTGTGATTTGGAATGGAGATAGACATTCAACAATGTTTTTTTTTTTTATTTAAATCAAGAGATGTTTGAATATTAAACTTATGTGCTATAATGACTTCTACAATAGGAGGGTAAGGAGACATTGGAGTGTTATTTAAAGTGGTACCCAAAGTTTTTCTTATACTTTGGGTACATTCATTATATCTTAATTAGTTGGTTCAAACTAACAGTGTCCAAACTTTTCAATCAATTATTTTAATCTACAGAAGTGGTACTTTGATTTGTCATTAAAGGGATGTGTATCATTCTATCGTCCATTGACTTGTGCCATAAGATTCCTGGGAAAATTGGGTTGTGAGCAAGAATTAAGAAGATGGTAGGTTTAAACTTATTAAACTTACAACAAAAACAGATTAAAATTGATTTAGATTTGTGAATATCTATCTATTTTCCTGGGTGTGATATGCCTACAGAAAATTCATACAATTTCATATAATTGGAGTTCAAATCTTGGCTCTTCCTCTCATATACATACATATTTTTACAAGTGTAGTTACAATTTAAATACTTCTATTCGTCCTTCAGTATCAGTATTTATATTGGGTCTAAATTTATAAATTTCATTTTAAAATTAAACTCTGTTTATCATTTAAACCATTTAAACGAAATTGAAAGGGATGGACAAATAATGATAAAAATTATCATGGGAGCTCTATTCAGCTTCCCTAAAATTGAGAATTAAGCCGGTTTAAGGGTTAGCGAGATCTTAATAGACTAACAAAAAAATGTGTAATTAAGCAAATTTCTATAACTAACCAAATTAAATCCGATTACTTAAACCTTAATCCTTAGCTGGATCTTTAAATCATTTTAGTGGTGAGCCAGATCGGGGTGAGCCAACTTTCCACCAATGAGAGCACGGCATTTTATGAAATGCCGCGCTGTTATTGGCTAAAATTCAGCTCACCCAGATCTGGCTCACCACTAAAATGATTTAAAGATCCAGCTCCTGTAAAATAAAATAAAATATTAAATTGAACCAATATATTTAATTCGAAATCTAATGCTGATCCATTATACCTATATCCCTGGATAATAGTTACATATAGAGAATGGAATAGTGAACTTATTTCTATGATTGCAAATCTATTACTGATCCCTATCTCCCTGGTTGATAGTTACAAAAAGTAAATAGTAAAGTGAACCAATTTCTATGATTGGCAAAAAGCAGATAAAGTTAGATCAACTTGATTAACCCTCACAGCAGCAGATTTAAACACAGTGGATGCATAAATATATGTGGAGCAATTCTTTCACAATTTTTAATCAAATAAGCATACTAAATTTTTACAATAAAATATAAATAGAATATAATAAAGTAAGCCAAAAAGTATTTCTTTCATTGCTAATAAATTCTTTCTTAATATAATAGGACACATTTTCGAATCTTTTATCAATATTTTGCTTATCCACTATTTTATGGATAGAAAAACAACACGGGTGAAAATGCATTCTCTTTAAATGCTCATCCATAGAATATAATTATATAGAAAAAAACAAGTACAATTAAAATCTATGTAGAGCAGCATATAAAGTTAACAATTTTTTAGATAGAAATTAAATATTAATCTATCCTTATATAAAAGTAAGAAGATCTCTTTAAGTCTGTCTGTTGGTTTGTACTGAAGGATAACACTAACCGCTAAACCGATATGGTTCTCCTTTACAGGGTGGCTTCTCATAGGTCATGGGAAGGTTTATCACTATTTTAGGGGAGGGTATCACCACCCTCCCATGAGTAATCGAAAAAACCCAGCTGATCTTAATATGGATTAAAAAGAAAACATTTCCATGCCTCTAAAGGCTTCTAGGGATGAATCCGCTAAATTAGTATATGGTAAAATCAACGTTAAGGAATATCATTGAACACATTTTATAGAAATAACTATCTTCTTTGTTATCTAAGAAATTATTCTTTGATTTTTATTTATGAATCTGAAGCTACATATAAGTAGTCAGTCTAAAAGCAAATGCAGACAAAAAATCAGAAATCGTTCATGTTTTAAACGATTTCTTGATGAGGTCAAAATAGCAATGGATAAAAAGTAGGCTTATAAAAATATATTTTAAACATGATTATTAAATTAACATTAAACTAAGTGTTTTTTATTTGAAATTCGTCAAAGTAAAGAGAGAAAAAAAATTTACCAAACAAAAAGAATGACCTGAAAATGTTTTATCAACATCTGTTTCTGTGGGCGTGCGCTTATGCTTTCTGTTGGCCCGTTTTCCCGCCGCCACGCCCATTGTTCCGCCGGGGGCTGACTCAACCACTTTTGCCGCCTCGTCGGCGACATCTTTGGCGGCGGATTTGCTGCGGGAACGTGAGCGCTTTCGCCCTTCTGAATGGTCCCGCCGATCACGGCTTTGTCTTCGTTCTTCTCTTGTTTGTTCCTATAAAAAGAAGTAGTTATTGCGCAGCTGCTACTGTCACGTGACTTGGCACACACATTCACACACACACACACATTCTAAGCAGTATAGAAAGAGTGAAATATTTAAAAAATTAAATCTTTAAAGTAACTTAGGAATCTAAGGCTATTGTACATCTGATTTAATCAAAAAATTGTATCAACTTTTTCTAGACAGGCAAATCAATTAAATGACTTTTTAATAAAAAGTTTCCTGATGATAAAAATAATTTTGGTTTTGATGTAAGAATGATGAGAGGAAGCTGAAAGAGGAGCAAGGACAATAGATTCCGTTGCATTATGTCAATATATAGCGGCTTCGCTCCTAGAGGCCTCGAGGAGCACTGCAGGAAAGGGGAGTGGTTAAATTTCAAAAAGATTTTTTTTGTTTGAGGAGGGGGGGGGGGCGATTTATCTTGGAAGGGCTGAGATACTCTCCTCTCCAAAATAGATAGAAGTCTTCCTTTGAACCACAAAAAGATTCACTGTGAACGAGAACCATATCGGTCACGTTATTAGTGATATTTTAAGCTACATATCCGCTGAGATCCGATATAATAAAGTAGGATATATTGAAATTATAACAATAGCATTTATTTTTAAGTCACCA
>LS052700.1:5876-17284 GCA_900241095.1 Acartia tonsa | reverse complement strand
TTATAAAAAATACAAAATTTAATTTTTTTTTTGTGAAAAATGTTTAAAAAAAAAAAACCCCAACCCTCCCCCCCCCCCCCAAGAAAAAGGTAATAGGGATAATCAACAACCTCTCTTGGGCGAAGTCATTAGTTAAGAAACTACCTTCTCTCTGTACTTCACAACAAGTTTTATATACTTAACTAGATTTTGGAGACAAAACGTAGAAATTTTTTTTTTTGCACACCCAGATAATGATGGAATGTCAGATAAACTATTTAATCATTTGTCTCGTAGGGTGTCTTTCATTTGATTATATTTACATATTCAATTTGTTCAGCTTATATATTAACCAAGGTAACAACTTCCATAGAATCACAGACATTTTTCAGAAGTCTATCTCATAAGCAGCCCAAAATATTTTAAACTCTACAGAACAATACCAACAAATGAACAAAAAACACTAATATTAGAGTAACCAACCTATTAGAATAATCACTAAGCAGATTCGCTTCAAAGGGGTTGAAAGTAAAATATGCAAGATAGCACGGGGGTGGGTATAGTTAATATTACGTGAATTGATTTTTAGGAGGACAATAACACCAAGCGTAATTTGTAAATTGAGCGTCAAGTGATCCCAATATTAACGTTTAACCACCCGACCTTAATTTAATAAAGAGATAATTACGTTTGAAACACCCTAAGACGTCTTTATTTGAGGGTGCAACATTGCGAGTAATGGGTAGATAAATTGCAAGTGCAAATATGACAAGTATTTTACTTACAGATGGATGTAAAATATACGTGGATATTATGACAAGGGAAAATTGTCCTTAATATAGGTTGCTAACAAGATCGTTAATCCAGTAGGAGAGGAGGGGATGGGATAAGGGAGGGTGGATGGGGGGTTATCGTTACTGCCCGCTGCGAGTTTCACTTTATTAGAGAACATGAAAATATAGTGTAACATCCAAGTAATAATATATCCATTACAGGACAATTCTGCAGAGCTGAAGGAGGCATTCAAAATATTCGACAGAGACGGCAATGGATATATTGACGCTGCAGAACTAAAAAAGGTTACAAATTTTCTTAGGATGCAGGAATAGAACCATCATTATAATAAAGTAACAGGATCTCTGTCTGTCTGTATCAAAGGATCTCACTAAACGCTGAACCGATATGGTTCTTCTTAATAGGGTAGATTATCATTGGTCCCGGGAAGGTTTATAACCAAACCACCTCCTAAGAGATATCTTCCCTAGAAAAAAACCCCACCTTCGAAAAAAAAATTAAATTGTTATTTTAAAACTAAAATTAAAAATGGGGGGGTCGTCGAACCCTCGACCCTTCCTAAAGTGCCCCTAAAGGCCTCAAATGTTCTAAAAATTGATTCAACAATTTATGTCTCTCCTGTATTTAATCTTGCAAATCTTAAAAAGTTAAAAGAAAGTTGCTTGTGAAAAAAAAGGACTTTCATTTAATTTATTTCCTATACAACTATTTAACTTAAAATTTATGATCTTAAGAAATATTTTTTGTCAACTTTTATAGTTTTAAGTATAGATATAGTTTCAATTTAGACGACAAAACGTTTCTTTATAGAGACAAAAAAAAAGTTTAAAAATATTTTCAAATCTATTTTTAAATTTAACAAGAGTTTTATATTTAAAGGTAACGCAGCTAACAAGTAAAAACAAAAAAACAGTATTATTTTTGGAAAGCAAAGCATGACATGTTCAATAGATATAACGACACTTTTGGATAAAGTATTTGCGTGAATAGGTGTTTAGTATACATGTGTATATATAAACTTGAGACCAAGTAGAAATTACATTTATGAAAGACGCGCGGACACTACCTATGTATAAAGTAGCTAGGCTGCTGAAAAGAATTTTAGATGAGGAAGAGATAGTTGAGCTAAGATTCGGAAAAAAAACATGGCTCGGCAGCTGCGCGTTAGCCGACTATAAGCCTGAGGGATATCAACCTTTTAAAATTTTAAAAATTAGCTGGAAGTTTAAACCTTACCCAAATATTGAAATCCCCATTTTCAAATAATTTCAAAACGGCCCGTTCAAATTTGAAGCTTGGTCGCAGCCGTCGCGCGGCTGCCGAGCCCTGGGAAAAAAGAATATTTAAAGAAAAGAAATATAATTCAACCTTAACAATATCACAAATGATGTCAAAACACATTTTTAAGTTTTTTTGATCCACAAAAGTTTTCTTAAATATGGCTTTTTTGGCTATTTTTTTGCGTGGGGTGGGGAAGAGCGGAAAAGAAAGTTCTAGAAACACACAATCAGGTGAATTATGAAAAAATTAGGGGGTTTATCCAGGGGCGTCCAAGCTTTTTATTTTGGGGGGGTAAAATTTTTTTAAGGGGGGGGTAATTCGGTTTTGGGGGGAGTAAAATGGCGCGCGAAGCGCGCCGCAAATTTTTTTCCCCAACCCAAAATTTTTACCCCGGGGGTAAAATTTGCTTGGGGTGGGGGGTAATTACCCCCCCTGAAATCTGTTGGCAGGGGTAAATTTAGTTTACCCCCCCCCAAAATTTACCCCCTGGGTAAAATTTTTGGGGGGGGTTATTTAAATTTTATTAAATATATAGTATTAAAAATGCGCGCGAAGCGGGCAAAATTTTTTTTTATTAGAGATTTTTTATTTTGGGGGGGGTATTTACCACCCTCCTAAATGGTTGGGGGTGCACTTCGCGCGCCATTTAACCCCCCCCACCCCTTCAAAAATTTTTACCCCCCCCCAAAATAAAAAGCTTGGACGCCCCTGTTGAAGTGGTATTAAATTTGGTTTATTTTAGGTTTAAAAAGAAAACGCAAAAAATTCCACCCTCCCTTAGAATAGTTATAAACCTTCTCAGGACCTATGTGAAGCTTTATTGTAAAGGAGAACCATATCAGTTCATCGGTTAGGGTCATCCTTCGGTACAGACAGAGAGACACACACAGATCCTGTTACTTTTATATAAGGATTAATATTTGCTCTTTTGGTGATAATTCTACATTTTTTGGGGAACACCAAAAGGGTGACTTTTCGGGGAAGCTTTTTTATCTGACAAAAAGTGTCATTAGTGTGTGGTGTGTAGGTTTTATAGGGGGTGGGGAGGGCGGTATTTGGAAAGTCAATTTAGGTAGCAATAAATTTGAATTAATTTAGCATATAAGGAGGCAGTGAGGGAGGGGACATTGGACTGTAAATTATACTGGTACCCAATGTTTTATAAACAAGTTTTCTCATTAATTGGCAACTTAAGGTACTTTTAGCAAATGTTGCACTTTAGTTTCATCTTGCAGTGCCCAAACATTTCAACCAAAAATTTTAATATGTAGAATGGGTTATTTTGTACAACATCATTGGGATCCATGATATTAGGGTTGATTTTATACAGGGATAGGATATGAAACGTATTCTATTCTCCATTTTTATTGAATTTCTAGAGTATAAAAGCTTCAAAAAGTTACTTAAAAAATATATACTCATGAATAGCTTAAATTCTGACACTTATACAGAAAAACTGTTTTTAATCTTATAATTTTGTATTTATTAGAATGACGCCATGTGCAGGATAAAAGCTTTTAAAACAGTATTCGCACAAAAATCAAGATACTTTTTTTGGGGGGTAACGAATGCACACTTCAAATACTTGCGTGTTCTAAACCTGGCTTATACTAAGAAACAAGAAAAGGGTTTTTATGTCAAAGAGGTGCTTCAAAATTTTAAAAAAATGAAATAGACGGTTTCCCTCAAAGTAGTAGGTTACCGACGCATGGGATAGGCGAAGGACCTCCTCCCCTGCTCTTAAAACAGTATGGCTAGGATTTTTTTTGAAAAGCACCAAATGATCTGAAATAACTAATTCTATGAAAGTAGTCGATATTATGAGATTTTCTATGACGGCATTTAAGATAGTTGTCTAAAATTTTCTTCCAAGTTTCACATGACGGGTGAGCATCTACTTCTTAACTCACTTCATGCAACCGTCACGCCGCGCTGTAATCAAATGGAATTATCCATTTAGCTGTTTAAAAAAATATTATGTTGTTATTTTGTAACATTCCAATAGCTTCATGTAACGTGTAGGATTTGGTTGTGCTCTGGTAAAATAGGCTTTCACCTTAAAAAAATGTTTTTCTAATGCTACTATTATAATCACTTATGGCTGCGCCACTAGAATCAGAAAATTAAACTTGATCCCTCTTAGTATTTAAGGAAAAAACAAAAATACTTATTGAATACTACATATTTTTATTTCTATTTAAAAACGTTAGATACTTTGAAAGATTTTTTCTCTTTCTAAAAAATATTTGTATTATATACCATTTGAATATATTTACTATCTGTTTTTAGAGCGAGGCAATTATACATGCACAATATGCCAGCCCGTCTATAGGCTGCTGAAGGCCTTTTTTGAAATTATTAGATCGTCTTTATTAACTTAAATTTTAATAATCATTTATTTTTTTCTTGTAGGTAAGATTATTAGATTGAAATGAAGAAAAAATTGGAGGTTAAAGAATAGAAACTTTTGTTAAATATTTATCTATTGAATGTGTTATGCACTAAAAAAATAATGTTAATTAAGAAATAATATTTTCTTCTTCATATATTACTCTAAATAACATTTGTTTTTGTTACTAAACTAAAGACTTATCCAAAATTTTTGGTTAAAATGACGATTTTAAATAAACTAATGTACAAATTTATAGAAGCCAACCTTGAAGGGTTAAAACGAAAGAGCTTGCAAAAATTACTTTATAAGTTTATAGTGCAAAATCTTACTGCTAGGGGAACAAAATAAACTTTAAATAATCTAATAATTTACTTGTTATTTAACTATTTACTCCAAATAAATTTAATTAAACAATTTATTTTTGTTTATTAGCTTCAGAAAAAATTAACATAAAAATTTATTTTAGGAATAAGAAACTAGAAAGATACAAATTTAGAAATTATATATTGTAACTTATAATGGTTTAAGTATAATTTTCTTCCAATAGACTGATGTTTAATTCTAATCTTTGTAGGTTTATACAACCTTTCATGAGTTATGTTAATCAACTATCACGAAATGCATTTAAAGAAATAAGTCTAAACAAAAGTTTTTTGGTCAGAGGAAAATTTGTTTCCATGGGCAATTTACCCACCCGAAAAATAGTCATGGGTAGCTTCACTGCTTAAGAGAACCATATCGGTCCAGTGGTTAAAGATATATTTCTGTACATACAGATATCCGTAAGTAAGAAGTTTTAAAGTAAAAATTCTAAAACACAAAAAAAGTCAGGGTGTGAGGGGACATTTGGCTGATTATTACACTAGTCCCCAAAATTCTATTATAACGTTTTATTGTTCGTTAGCTCAACAACTTTGAGAACTTTCATTGAATTTTGATTGGTTTGTTCATTAAATTGTCTAAACGTTTCAACAACAAATCTACAGAAGCGGTAATTTTGTGTATCATCATTGGGGATGTACATCAATTTATCGGCCATTGTCTTATCTCTTTAGATTCCTACAAAAAAATGAGGAAATAAAATTTAATAAAATGAAAAATGACCAGTTTTTCTTCGCTTTCAGCAGTAATTCTACGGATCATATTTTTTTGGCGGGATTTTTTTTCGGGGATAAAAAGATAGGAAAATGTTTCTTGTATGGCGTAGAATTCGTTTTCACCGGACATAAACAGGTTCTGAACAGTTAATAGTTATTTATCGAATTATATTATAGAAAGTTTCCGCGGATTTTAGGATTTTAAAATAAAAATGTAAGATTAAAGCTAGTTTAGTTATCAAACTGTTAGTTATTAATTTTATGATTTTTTAACTTGATATTCGTTGAAAATTGCCTGTAAAACGATGCATGATTTATCAGTATGGATCGAGAGAGAACTGGTTATTATCCAGCAGATATTAATCGGCTTCGAAGCCATACTACACTTTCTGTAGATTAAAATTATTGATGTAAAAGTTTGGGCAAGCTGCTAGTTTGTACATCCAAATTAAATTGAAGCCAACGAATGAGCGATCGTGTATATAAAACTTTGAGGACTAATATAAATTACAGTTCATTTTTCTCATCCCTTCCAGCGTTACATTTCCTTTTATTTCTGCCCCTAACTTGTTAACAATTTTTGATACGTTTTGATGAGAATTTAATGATCCCCCCTGTCACAATGGATATATTATTACCAGATTACTCGTAGCTGGCTAAAATGAAATTTAAATCAAAGGTATATGTATATGGATATAGAATTTACGTGGATATATTGATAGGGGAAAATTTATCGTCAATTTATGTTGCTAACATGGACCTTATTTATTGGTCAGTACGTTCATCCAGTTTATGATCCCCTGTCAGAATGGATATATTATTACTTGGATGTTGCACCACATTTTCATGTACTCTGTTAAAGTGATACTCGTAGCTGGCTAAAATAACGATACATATTCACTTCCCCTCCAATTGAATTAACGAACAGACCAATAAATAAAGTGCATATTAGCAACCAAAATTGACGACAAATTTTCCCCTGTCAATATATCCACATATTTTATATCAATTACTGTCAGGGGCACAATTTATAATAAGAAGGGATAGATTTTTTGATAAAAATTATTGTAGATCAAAATTATTGGTTGAAAAGTTTGAAACTACATGTTTGTACAACCCAATCAAGGTTTAATAAGTCCCTAACATTTGTATACCAACCAATAAATGAACTTTGGGGACTAGTATAATTTACAGAACAATGTCTTCTCCCTCCCCATTTAGACAAAAAAAATCTGTTAAATAATGATAATAAAGTATTGATTACATTGAATTTTTTTTATCAAAGCAATAAATCTATTAGTATAGATGTCTAATCCAGACAACCAAGCCAATTCCCAATCTGAGGGCAGAGTTACATATAGCTCATGTTCCCTTTATTCTTTTGGGAGTGAGTACCCTCCCTTTCAAATAGTTATACATCTTCCCATAACCTATGAGAAGCTACATCGTAAAGGAGAAACGTATCAGACAGTAGATTCTTCGTACAGACACACAGAGATCCTGTTACTTTAATGATATTAGGATAATGGATATAGAGGGAGAGGGGGTGGATAGGGGTATCGTTATTTTAGCTAGCTACAAGTTTCACTTTATAAGAGTACAAGATAATCTGGTGTAAGATCCAAATAATAATAAATCCATTGTAAGATAATATTTATTGGGTAATTATGCTTTGAATTAATATGTCCTTGTTTATAATTCTTCTTTCTTTTCATTATAAAATATTACTTCCTATAAATTTAAATTTTAGTATGGTGTATTTTGCACCCCACCCCCCCCCCTCTTTAAAATTTTAAATGTATTCAATGAGATATCTTTAAGTTAAAGTAACAGGATGTCTGTTTGTTTGTTTGTCTGTACCGAAGGATCTCGTTAGCCGCTGAACTGATATGGTTCCCCTTTACTTGTAGATTTTAATTCTGGGAAGGTTTGTAACTATTTTTTTGTTAAGAAAGATAGATGGATACAAATACTTAGATTATACGTCAGGGGAATCTTCTCAATAAATTTTAGAAGCCTATGACATAAAGCAGCTGAGTAAATGCCACTTTTTTTTCGACCAAAACGTTGCAGACTGACAGACAGACGGACATTTCTGATTAAAGTCTGTATTAATGGCAGGGAAGGAGGAGACATTAGACTGTATATAACACTGGTACCCAAAGTTTTAAAAACACGATTTCTTACTCGTTGGATAAAAAAAACTTTGGGTACTTGTTTGGTTGGTTTCAAACTTTTTCATCAATATTACAACTATTAAAAGGGGTAATTTTGTTTATCATTATTAGGGATGCATATCAATTTTTTCCCCATTGTCTTATCCCTAAAGATCCCTCTGATTAAAAGTGGTCTATTTGAAGTGGTAAAGAAATTGATTTTAATTCCTGTTAGCTTGAAGGAAATGTAGAAAACACGACTTTAGCCACAAGGAGCTAAATCAGGGGATCTTAAGGGATAAGACAATGGCCGATAAATTGGTTTACTTAGATAATGACATACAAAATCACCCCTTCTGTAGATTACATTTAGTGGTTGAAACGTTTGGACATTCAACTTAATGAATTAACCTATCAGAATTTAATACAAGCCCCAAAAGTTGTAGCGAATAAGAAAACATTATTTTAAAACTTTGGGTACTAGAGTAATAAACAGCCGAATTTCACTTCACTCCCTTGTCAAAATAGTAATCATCAAGGAGGGAGGGGACATTTGGGACTGCAAATTATTCTGGTCCCCAAAGTTTTATTAAACTTTCTATCATTCTTTGGGGAAAGAAATTGGAGAATTTTTATTAAACTTGAGAGTGTTGTAGAAACCAGCAGTGTCCAAACTTTTCCACCATCAGAAAGGATTTTTTTGATCTTTAGAAGGTGAATGTTAATTTATCGTCCATGGTCTTATTTCTTAATATCCCTGGGTAGTCATACATTTGTATAAAAGGACAAATGCGTTGAAAAACAATTATTAGAAAAGATTTAAACCAGTTTTGTTAGCCAAGATGGACAGGAGGCTGATTTTTATTTCAATATTCTCAGAAAATTGTCTGTAATACTATGCCATACTTGATTTTGTAACAACCAATAAAAAAAAGAAGCAAAGTCACAAAAGTTTGTGTCGCATGCTTTTTAAAAATCATTTAAAAATTCTATTTCTCCCCAACATTTTAAGTTTTTACAAACACTTCTTTTTCCGTTATTATCGTTGTAAATAGAAAACGAAAAATGACAATGGCAAAATTTTCAGAAATGATAGATAGCTTAATTATGTATTTATCAAAAATTGACATTTTTGTAGATTTTCCCCAATATATCTTTATTGTTAAACTGTTAGTTATTTTGGATTTATTATTTTTTTTGAATCCTTACACCAGATTATCATGTACTCTAATAAAGTGAAACCTGTAGCGGGCTAAAATAATAATCCCCCTTTCCTCCAACTGGATGAATGAACTGATCAATAAATGACAGTGGAAAAAGCAACATAAAGTGACCACAATTTTCCCCCTGTCATAATATCCACGAATTTTAAATCCATTTTGGTGACGTAATATTTCAAAGTTTCTTTTTATGTCGATTCGACCCGACGCTTTGTCGATATAATCCTTATATAAAAGTAACAGGATGTCTATCTATGTGTCTTGTCTGTCTGTTCCAAAGGATCTCGCTAACGACTGAACCAATGTGATTCTTCTTCTTATAGGTCCTGGGAATGTTTATAGCTATTTTTGGGGAGAACCCTCCCAAAATAATTCGCTCCTAGAACCACCTCCTAGATGCCTCTGGGGTCGTAGCCGTAGTATAATATGAAGTAATTTGCGAAATCTTAATGAATAACAAAAATCGATAAAAGCTCCATTTTAGCAAAGCTTTGTATAGGTCCTTAGTATTTATATATTCTTTCCTGGGAGGGAGGGGCCAATGGGCTGTTTATTACACTAGTCCCCAAAGTTTTATGGTAATGTTTTCTTATTGGCTGACTTAATAACTTAGGGGACTTTAATTGAATTTTAATTGGTTTGTTCATTAAATTGAGTGTCCCAACGTTTCAACCACTGTTATAATCTACAGAAAGGGTATTTTTTGTATCATCATTTGGGATGTACAGTATATAAATCTATCGGTCATTGTCTTATCCCTTTAGATCCCTGTATTCTTTTGCTCATAAATGTTAGATGCTTCTATCCTTAATAGGTTTAAACCATCCCGGGATCTATAAGAAGCTTTACGGTAAAGGAGATCCATATCGGTTCAGCGGTTTGCTAGATCATTCGCTACATACACACAGACATTAGACTTCATTGGATTGTTAAATTGATTTTCAATATTTGTAATGACTTTAATAATAAGATAAACATTAATTTAGGTCATTTGAATTTTAATTTCTGAATGTGTACACAGTTTCCTCGGTGTTTCTTCATCTTATCTCAATATTTACTACAGGCTAAAAAAGCTTCAAACTTTCAACAACAAAAAATATCTAAATTTTGAAAGTTTTGAAGTTTGATGGCTTTTTTAGCTGGTAGTAAATATTGAGATAGGATGAGGAAACTGTGTACACATTTGGAAATTAAAATTCAAATGACGTTAATTTTGTGTAATGGAATATAGATCTGCTAATTTTGGACATAATTATATCCTTGTTAATAGTAAAGTAAATAGTATATTAGCCACTAGCGGCTACGCACCTAGCATCTAGGCATTCGAAAAATAGCTTAAAACCATCAAAGGACCTATATGATTCTTGCCTATAACAGAGAATCAATCGGTTCAGTAATTGATAAGACTTAAATATGAAAATAAAATAGCCTAAAACTAACAAAGGACCTATTTAAAGCTTTCCCAAAAGAGAATTATAATCGGTTTAATAATTACAAAGACTTAAATCTAAAAACAAAATAGCCTATAACTATCACAGGACTATATGAACATTTCCTTTGGTTTAGTAATTTCTAAGATCTTAAGCCTCAGACAAAGAAACCTAATTATACATACATTGATTATAAGCCATGATTATCAAGATATTGTTGTGAGGCATGTGTTGTATATAAAAGAAGTGGATTAAGTTTAGTTTCAGCTCTCAGAGAATACAGTTCTCAGTTAGTCATGTGATTAAACCTAAAGTGAACACACTGAAATTTTAAACAAATACTTCAAACAGCAAACATTAAGTAATACATACTTAAATTTTTTACATCAGCATTCATAAAAGCAAATAGCCAATTCCATCATTCTACAAATAAATAATCTCACTTAACACAGATCAACAATCACTGCACACACTCATATCATCATGACAGATACTAACCTAATTCTTCTTGACTACGAGCAAGAATTTCTTAGCAGAATTCTTGACCACTGTGTTGACAACCTTCAAGTTAAATCAAATAAGGGGCAAATTGAAAAAATGCGTCTAAACATCTCAAATGCATTCAAAGAAAACTTAAGCATCTTTAGAGAAGGGGTGAAAAGGGAAGAAAGAATCCGTAGTGAATTTAAAAAAAATAAGAATGATTACTTTCTGACCCTGAAGGGTGAAGCCACAGTTGAGCAAAGCAAAAACACCATAACACAGCTTCTATCCACAGGCATCAAACAAAAATACAAAACACACAAAAATAAGACAGAACTGACTGACGCAGAGAACATTGACTTAGCTAACAAAAGCAGGATATTTGAGCCCAAACAGGTCACCATTATCCCAGCCAAAGACAAAAACAAAACTCTTATCAAATTTACCATCCCCCCTAATCCTCTAAATATAGACAACAACACCAAAATCTATGCATCAGAGGCCATCTTCCAAGGGGCGGCGCAACTGGGTAAAAAATTAGGCTTAGGAGTGAACAGAGCGATCCCGACTTGTGC
>LS052694.1:0-12385 GCA_900241095.1 Acartia tonsa | reverse complement strand
AATACGATGCTAGACATAGTTTTTTCGTATGGATGAGAACCGGTTCCTATCCACCGGATTCGAATGAATACGAGAAATATTAATTACTTTGTGAGTATGACATCGTGCGTAAGTAATAGCACACCTATCTTTGGATACAATAGAAAGAAACAAACTCATTTTTGAAACTGCAGTGAGTCAAGTGGCTTCCTTTTTAGAAGCACATTTTTTCCATATCTAGTATATGTCCGTAAGTCAATCCCCATGAAATTATAAGACTGCATATATGTATATATTCATATATTACCCATTTAATTTGCATAAAACAGAACGCACAATTCAAATGCTTTTAAGTTACTTGTATAGTTACTTTTATGAAACTTGACTAAAATAAAAAAAGACTTTCTGTATTTTTGATTGTTTTTCTTAAATACGGGTCTTTACGTCGATTCACAACACTTGAACAAATAACGTCAATATTCAATTATAGAAAATGATCAGTGATTGCCAAACTTATTTGAGAATAGCTAATGTGTAAATGTAATTCTTGTCTTTTTAAAAACTCGGTGCTTTTTAATTTGACCCCTTTACTAATTTAGTTTCAGAACTAAAATTAAAGAATTTAAGGTTGGGTTGGACAAGGGGCTGTGCTTTCACTTCAACATGTCTCTAGCATAATAACATTATCATAATCGCATATTATTACAACAGCACAATATACCATATTCTTCAGTATCTTTACACAACCCCTCTTACGTATTTGATATTGTATTTCTTTGCAAATATAAAAAAAACTATGTAAGTTTGTTAATATGCGACAGTGAAGGCACACTATGCTAGCTGTATAGAGAGGGTTGACACATGAAATGAATTATAGTTGAAGAAAGAACAGACGCAGAATAATTTGAGCTTGCATTGTTTTACCAAATATTACAGAGACCGAAAAAGCTAAAAATATTTTGGTTTCTAAAGATTTCTATTTGACAAATCAAGCTTTGACAATTGTAGATACATAAAGTAAAGCTTGTAACCGAAAAAGCTTAAACCATTTTCACAAATATTATAAGGCAAGCTTGTAACTACTGCATGAAGTAACTTTAGTATAGAGAAGATGCGCTACAAAAAACCTTACCACATATTGGTAATACGTTAATAGGTTAAATATCAAACATTTCGAATTTTCGATAATTTTTAATGACTGACGAACAATATTATTTTATACAATTCTTTTGCTTAAAAAGTAGTTGCGCTTCTAAAATTATATGTCCACAGTAGTAAAAAGCTAGAGTAGCAAAGTGAGTCATACAGAGTAGATGAGATAATAAAAAGTAATATTCTATGGTGTTTCTGCGTATAAGCGAAATAAGATTATTTTGTACGAAATTGTATTTCAAATATAATAAACGATATTACTGTAGTTATAACTAGTAATCAAACACTTTTTTTTTTATAAAATACAATCAAGCTTTTTTGAGAAGAGGGGAGTGTTCCTTCACCCTCCCACCCCAATTATCTCCCAAGAACTTACAAGTAAAGCTTTAATAAAATTCATATAAATTTTATAATTGTAAATATATCACTAAATAAGACATTGTTCATAATATTTTCAGCAATATATGTTTACAATCTTGCAATTAACATTAAGAGACTAACAGGTGTTAGAATAGATTATTTTCTAATCGTAATTGCGCCACTGAAAAAGTAAATTATTTTGTATGGACAAAGTATAGACCCATAGATGTTATTCTGTATTTTATGAGAATTAATTGACAGAAATATGTACAGAGGGAGTAGTTACGGGTATACTAAGGAAAATGTGTGTGTGTATTTTAAATGATTTTTCTCCCTACTAGAAAAAAATATAAATGAATTAAACATGATAATATTACATAATACACATATTTAATGTATTATTATATAATTGTCAAAATTGAGGGGTATGTAAAGTACAAACGGTTATATTACAACCTAGCGATAACGAGTAGGATGGTTGACATTATTTGATACCCTTAAAATAATTAAGAATGTTAAATTTTATTCTTATATTATAATGATCTATTCCTGGCTCCCTGATATATAATAAAATGTCAATGATTTCTCTCAATTTCTGTACGGTAGCCACCACCGATAATAAACAGGATTTTAGGGATAAGATACAAAGAAATTTGAAACTATAGAATTGATTAGTTAAAGTTTTTACCTCGGGGTTAACAATTAAATGGGGAGCGAATTTCAAAATATTTTGGGAGGGTATTAATCAACCACCTATTTACAAAGGTTTTAAAGATCTTACATGAAATTGATAGAAAAATACACATATACTAAAATCCCTGACACCATATCAATAAATATATGTTTACATACATATATTGAAACATCTCTGAAGGGAAATTATTTTTCATTTTTCCCTTGGTGAAAATTATTTTCCAATATTTGTTTGTTTTTATCTAATTGAAAATTTAATAATTAATTTATTATTGAATTTATTTAATTAAGAAATAAATTTCTCCCCTTCTTCTCTATAAATTGCCTTCCCATTTTTCTTTTTGTTTACGTTTTTTTTCACAAAATATTTTCTTCCTTTTTTATTCATTTGTCCTTTTTTTTTCTTCATAATTCTAACACATACACATATGAGGAAGTGGAAAATCTATGGAATAATCTATACTTGTTTCCTTATAAAATACTTGATAAATAAAGAATATATCAACATATAACTTTATATGAAACGCATCCCCTGGCGTAATACGTACTAAAAACCATGGTTCTCTGCTATTTACTAGAAATTAAGAATTGTCTTTGCTTGGTCAACCATAGATTAATACGAGATGGAAAATTTCAAATCCGATGACTATGAACTCGGTAACACGTTAAGTTAACTGAAATATTTTCTTTGTACGCGATAGCCATTCACCTTAATTCCTTGATTATTTTATATGATATTGGCTTCAAATATTTCTAGCGAAGATTCCTCTGTTTACTACAAATAAAATTAATATATTTCAAGATATTTTTTTAATTGATGCTTCTATACATGAAGAAAATATAATCTTAGGTTTTGCCTAAGTACTTTGTTTTAATTATTCAAAATTATGAAATTATGAAAATTTAGTTTAGATTCTTAGTAAATTTCAAATGTTATAATAAATTTCTCCCTTCTTAATGTCCTTTAAACCTCCTAGGGTCTTTCTGATTAATATATTGCGAAATAGATTATAATTTCTTATCCAGTTGCCAGTAGAACAAAGTAGACAAAAATTATGTTTATAATATATAACTATGATTTAAGTGGTCCGGTTAAAAGCCCCTAAAACAATTTTTTTTGAAAACTGTCTCACAATTTTTCACACCCCCTCAAGAATTTACTCCCCTCCAGTGAATCGATGTGCACGCCACTGCACTGCATAAAATAATTATGTCTTAATTGGGCCATATTCATTATAAAAAGATACAATTATCATCAAAATGATATTAAAAAGGAACAACTTTTCTGATATGTGTTGTGTATACATCAAGTATAAGATTAGAAGCCAAATCTACGAAGTAACGTTACTTAAAGTTTAACATTATCAATACGCTTTTATGACGCTGTTATATTTACAAAAATAAGGTTCTATATTGGTAAATAATCTACATCAATTAACAATACCAAATTACTCATAGTTAGTTTGCACTAGATCAGATTATTTGAAGTTGAATATGACTACAATATTTGTTCAAATATGGAAAAAAATTCTTTTAAAAAATGAATCCATCCCAAACACTATACCGCGTGTTGCTAGTTTATATGTCAAAGAATAAATCTTGTTTTGAAGTATAAATAAACAGCTGAAACATTTTAGACAACAATTGGTATATTTGTTTATCTATTTATTTACAAGATTAATTGCACTTTTTCCTGGTAATTTTTTGTGGCAGCTGCAAAGTAAAATATTATTCATAATCTGTAAAGTCAATAAACAATCAAATTATGAATCAGTTCTTATTGTTAAAGACAGACACGTGCACAGAAACTCGCCTGGGTGTAACAACTGTGGAAGGCTTGCAGACGAATTTATATTATATAGTGGGTGTCACCCCCATCACGCCTGTTTGTAAACTATATCCTAAAATAAAAATTCCCCTTAGATTTTCCCGTACTTGAAGATGCTAATATTTTTTAAAATCCAAAAATCTCTCAAATAGACTGTAATTATTCATATTTGTCTCAAATAATTCCTCCTAGTTAACGTTTTATGCTTAAAAGTTAGATTCGTTAAATGCCTATACGTAGAGCAGTAACATTAAACTGACATTGTTATAAGTGGAAAATAAAATCTTATAGAGTATCTGTTCTGCTTAAATATCTGTGAGTTAGTTACGTCTAGAATCTAAATTAATTGTCGAATTACCAGGTTTAGAAAACCAAAACTTAGGGTTATTGTTTTAAAAGTTATCCATCACTACAACCAAAATAAGATACATACAAAATTAAGCTAAATTCAAAGATTAGAGTAAGGCAACTGAAATATTTCTTAACACAGCCATCTTAAAATTTGATTCTACTCTTTGATCGATTTGTTTGTTAGTCCTTCCATAACATTATTCTTAATTTGAATTTATATTGAGGAATTGTAATTTTCTCGGCTGTTATAAGATAAGCGTTTGGATATTTCTTGAGAAGATTTTCTCCAATAGTTTTTATAGTTCGGCACAGATTATTGACTTACTGGCAACTGCTAAATCAGCTGCTACTGTACAAAACTATGGCAGCTTTAAGCTGCAGCGAGTCGTTTTCTTTAGCCGATACGAATCTAGAATTTAAAAGAATATTTTGTAGGCAACTGCGGCTGTACTAAAATGCAAATTCCTGATTTATTTGCTGATTTACGAAAACATTGGTGTACTTGGTATGTTGGTCAGAAATTGTTAACTAATTATGGACCAGTGGTGAACCAAGTTATAGATTGGCCCAATTATGCCTCCTATTTATCTTACAGGGTTATTAGAATTTAATGATTACAGTAAAATATAGGGTAAAACCTGCCTTATACTAAACTGTGATTTAGCAATAAAAATAAACTCCAAAATCCTCCTAAACTACCCTAACAAATTAATCTTTTAAATCTATTTGTTTCCCAAATAATAGGCTCCAGTTCTAACTATTTACATATTTTCTTCAAGAAACAATACATTTATCAAATATTAAGTCTAAGAAATAAAATTTTATAATAATTGCTAAAAATGCGTAAATTGAAAGTGTTTATTTTGGCTGCATATGCTGAAACAATAAGACAAATTTAAGCTTTTATTTCCCTAAAGTATTATGACAGAAAATATACACTCCTTAAAAATAGAATAATCTTCCTCCTTATTTTCAAATAAACTTCCACAGTTGCATAAAAAACATGTGGTTCTTAAATTTTTAGTAGAAAAAAAACTAACATTTTCTTTTATTTAAGTTTAGCTGCAATAGAACAGTTATAACAAAAAGATTTAGTCCTGTACCTAAAATCTGACCATCATATTCAAAAGCAATATATTTTTAACCATGGGAAATCTACATTCATTCATTTTTACCATCTTTAACGACTTTTATAGTAGGGATTAGAGATCCATTTAAATCTTACTTTATTTGCCCTTATATTTTGATTTTTATCAATTTTTTTCCTTTTTACAAGGATAAAAATCCACAAAAGCGAAGCTTAGAATATTAGACAAATAGAAAATTCGAACATGACTGGAAGAAGAATTTTGATGTTTGATCCTAATAAAACTAAAATACTATTTACTTCAAATGGTGTTTTTTTTTAAATGTTTGTAATGGCGTTCTTTTAATGACCTAACTATAGAATTGCGATGCTGATTTTTCCACACCTTATTGTAACGTGATCGTAAAACAAGGTTTTAGGTGAACAGGCGAATTATAACAGTCCTGAATTAAAGATTTGCATTTTATATTGTATTGAAATAATGCTAAATGTAGAAAAGTTTCGCTTTACTAACGCGGTGTTAACTTTAAGGTAAAGAATATAAAAGCATTGTTAATCCAACTGTTTAAAAAAGAAATACATTTAGATTTAGATGAACATCTTATCTATATTATGATAAGTTATAAAATTACCCCTCCCCGTTGTCCCAGGACCCATAATAATTCCCACCAAAGATGTTGGAATTTTGATTCTAAAAATAGTTTCTGATAACCCATCAGATAGACTTTAACTTAGACATCTAATAACCATTTTATTAGAGATAAATTAGAGGTTCCATAATGTCATAAATTATACTCAATACACTGAGTAGGTTTAAT
Source organism: Acartia tonsa (assembly GCA_900241095.1). Classification (NCBI taxonomy): domain Eukaryota; kingdom Metazoa; phylum Arthropoda; class Copepoda; order Calanoida; family Acartiidae; genus Acartia; species Acartia tonsa. Next base: position 6,117 of record LS052694.1, on the reverse strand, counting down.
TATTAAATATAAAAATATTTAAAAATTGCGCATTTTCTTGCAAAAATTTTTAAAAAATCATTAGCATTAGATAGCGTTCTATTTTAACTTTGAATTTTAAGAAGAAGGGTAATAGTTTATAATAAACATCAATATGAAATTAAAATTAAAAGTATGTCGATAATATTCCATTCCATCTATAGCAACTTTTATCAAATATTATTTAGTTTAAAAAAAACATTGAAATTGTATTTTATTGTATGGATTCCTTCGGGGATTAAACTAAACAACACGATTCTATCATACCATTTTTAAATGGAATAAAAATAGAAAAGCATATTATTTTTGGTAAGTCGTTTACTTCTAACTCTATTGATTAGAATCTCGTAACCCTTCACCTCATCTATATACCCCAGCCTCAATTAACCCTCCCCCAATGGCCCTGATAATATAGCACTGGACAGAGAGATAAAACCATCAAACTTTAACCCCTCCTCCCCTCCAAACCCTCAAAACACCCTTTTGGTATGATTGACACCCTTCCTCTATGATTATGAACCCCTTTTCATACCATTTTATTTTCCAAATAGTAATTTTATTGTGTGGTATCTATTTAACTGCTTGCAATAAATTACATTAGAATGACTATATATGGGCAAACAAATTAATTTTTTCCTAGCGTATGACTATAAATATGTCTTATCGTCACTCCGCCTGTGAAATTTATAAATTTTGCTTTAAATTAAATGAGCTATCGAATAAATATCTTTTAATTTTGAATGACTTTTCTCAAGACCTGCCAAAATAAATTTTTTTATCACCTTTAAATAAAAAAAAACAGCGATCGACCAAAACATATTGTACTTTATGAATTTTTATACTTTGTATGATTTTGTGTATCACATACCAACCCTTTGATAATAAAACATTAATATTTAGGCCCAAACAAAGTTATTAATGATGATTTTTCTGAAAATAGTCCTTACAACATTTTCAATATCACACACCTAACAAAGCAGCAAGTTACTTTGAGTGAGAAGTAGATAAATATACCCAGAGGTCTAATTCTTTCTAGTTATTATATTCTAAAACCATAAATTATCATTCTTTAACCAAAAATTTATCCAAATTCGAAAGCTATCATTCAACAATACAATAACAGAACAAATTGAATCTTAGTTTAAAAAATCTTATTGTAATTTTGTCTTTTATATCACTTTGGGAATAATTTATATCTGACTAATTGTTCTATCATTAAGAATCCTAAAGAACAATAAAAAAAATCTAAATGACTTTTTTACATTATCTGTTTGATAATCTTATTAAAATAGAACACTATAAAATTATTTTAATCCTATTTCTTTTATTTTATTTAACAGTTAAATAAAAACTAATAATTATTTTAGGTACATTAGTATTGTCCTGTCAATTTTCACGATGATTCCTGAAACAGTAAGGTACAATTAACATAGCAACGCTTGATATCTATTAAAAGTTTATGTGTTAATTTTAAACACGTTGTTCTTTTTAAGAATTATTTATCGAGATGTTTTCTCCTATAACAATGAAGTAGATTTCAGTTTGCTAATAAAATTTAGGATTAAGTATTAACTTCAATAAAAAACTTTGATTTAAAAGAAAGCTATGAAATCATCCTTTTATTTTACCATTCTTGAAAATATTAAATGGAAATATTGCAACTCAGCTTGGGCCTCTTGATTTCAATCATAAAAATTTAGCATCGATTTTGCACAAATTGACTTTTATCCATTATCCCATTAATGCAGTACTTGCCAGAGATCAACCAGGAATTAAGGAGTAAGAAATTTTAACTATAATATAGGATCTGTTGGCAACCTGTAATTTGTTGCGTGATTTTCATTGATTCTCGCATACCACTTCTTAAAAATAAACTTATTTGTGTTACGGAGGGAGGGAACGACATGAAGTCCGATATGAACATTATACATCTTTAAAAATATATTTCATTTAATTGTGCATAAATGATATTTATACATATATATATATATATATCTATATTCCTGGAGGATACTGCGTTCAATTGTGCATAAAGAATATTATTATTTATATCCCTTTATTCCTGGAGGATACTATATTTAATTGTGCATAAAGAATATTATTATCTATATCTCTTTATCCCTGGAGGATAATACATTTAATTGTGCATAAAGAATATTATTATTTATATCCCTTTATCCCTGGAGTATACTACATTTAATTATGCATAAAGAATATTATTATATACATTTATCCCTTTATCCCTGGAGTATACTACATTTAATTATGCATAAAGAATATCATTATATACCTTTATCCCTTTATCCCTGGAGGATACTGCATTTAATTGTGCATAAAGAATAATGTTCTTAAACCTTTCTACCATAACTTCATACTACAACCTATGCATTTAAATTTAATGTCATTTCTTTCAGTGAAGTATAGGCCAATGTGACGACAGTTTAAATAATAAATAACACTATCCACCTGAAAATATGTTCAGCCACCAAATGCATTTTACTTTTATACATTTATCTTGTATTGTCTGTACGTATTTTATATTGTAACAATGCACAAATATTAGAAAACAACAAGACACCTAATTAAGGTACATGAAAACTTAAAAAGAAAACTATACACACAGAGTTATAGAAAGGCTAAAATTTATATAATGTAATTTTCGAATTAATAATGAAAGATTTAAAGTGGTAGTAAATATTAATATTGCAATTATGGACATTTGTTGGTATTAATTAAAAATTCACAATCAAATAGATCTAAATGATTTTATTTGTAGAAAAATCGAATCATTTGTAAATGGCCTTCTATGTAAATAAAGGGATATATGTATAACAATTAACAAAAATAATTACCTTTCCAGATTCTCTATGTGAAAATTTGAATTTTGTAGCTTTTACTATTTTGTTTGGAAAATAGGATTAAAAGTAAACTTAATGTCTTCTCTCTTACTGCATTTACACTCAAGAATACATAGTATGCACAATTATAGAATTTTAAAGCTTTATGTATTTATATATTTTTCTGTGTTTTCGTGATATAAATTTATTATTATTTTAACCCAAAGATAAATTAGAGATACTATATTATGGTGGCTAGTTAATATACTAAACTTCAGACAAATGAATAATTATAATAGTCCAATATAAAAACTAGTAGCAGAGGCTAAATTATTACAGGGAAAAGGGAAACATTGGACTGTAAGTTTTTCTGGTACCCAATGGTTTTAGGCACGTTCTCTCATTCGTTAGCTTAAAAACTTTAGGTACTATTACCTAATCTTGATTTGCTGGTACAGAATAATCAGATTAGTATAGTAATACAAAATATAATTACAAAAATGTTTGTTTTACTTTCCTACTTATAATTTTTTTTTATCATTGTCTTCCCTGTTTTAGAGATAGTTCCAGGTATCCAAGGAATGGTCAAATTTCACTTCTGTAAATTAAATAGGTTTTCAAGTTTTTAAATCGTTCTTTCTTCCCTGGATATTTTTCTTTTGTTTTTAATGTTTCATATTGAAGTTATATTCTTATCACTTCTCTAAAATAAAAAAAACCTAAATTATTGAACAAATAAACTTAAAAGCATAAAAAATGAAGTATATTTCATTCAAACTAATATACTACAAAACCGTTATGATGTTGTGAGTCCATTGAACAATCAAAATATTTAAATTGAAGACCTGATTCGTCACAATGTTTTATAATTTCATATTTAAAAATCAAGGAACATAGATATGTTTTATGAACAAAATATTATTGAAAAAAATTCCTTTTCTTCTTTTCAACAGTACTTTACCATGAAATCTTAATGGTTTATGTCGATTATCTTTTATTCCTTGAATTTCTACTATTATATTGTTGACACTTTTTTCTTTCTAAATTTGAAAAAAAGAGAATAGTTATTTCTTTCATCGAATTATAAACCGCTTTCCGCGGATATAGAATGTACAATTATTAGATTAAAACCAGTTTTTTTTAGCCCCGAGGTGCCGAAGTTCTTTCTTAATCTCTTTTAAATGTATCATTCTTTGTCTGTCCTGTTTTAATATTTTTTTTCTAGAAAAACCCCCCCTCCCAGATTCGACACAATGTTTTTATAATTTCATACACACAACTAATTCTTACTTTATTTTATTTCCTATCCCGTTTTAACAAGGAGGTTTTTACTAAAATGTTTAATATTCCATGGATTTTAAAAGTGTACCTCATCAATTGCCTCATATAGGCGCAGTAACTAAGGGTAGCTAAATGTCTCCTTTTCTGTCCATACACCCAGGGTATTAAGTGCAGTAACACCCATCAGACAACCAAATCTTTAATTGCACGATATACTGTTCGAGCAAATGCGCTACCTACAATTTTTCTATCCGTCTAGAAAAAATCAGTACTTAAACATACTGATAATTATCTTTTTTGACAACAACTTTTTCTATGATATAATTATTCATCTGATTTGTGTAATAATGATTCCTAGTACAACAAGGCACAATAGTAAAAACGAGGCATTTATATAGTCAAATCTTAAAAATTTTTAGTTTTTCCTTTTAATGTCTCTTGTATTTACGAAATATTGCATGTACAATTTTATTTTGACAAATTAATTCTATGCTTATTAAGTTTGACACTCTACAGGCGTTATTGTTCATTTGTCCTTCCTTCTGATTTTAAAACTTCGCTTCTATGGATATTTTCATCCTCTTTATTAAAATTTATGCTTAAATTAAATTGTTATCAACCAACCATTCAGTAAATATACCTTGAAAAAAGGATATAATAATTGACCACACATATTTTTCCAAACATATTCCAAAAGTCGACAACTTATAGTTATATTACATCATATTAAAAGGTTTTTAGTTGCTAATTTTATACTGTAATTGTAATATATTTCTCAACTCTAGACTCGACGCAGGGGTAAGTAAGGTGAAAAGTATCATTGAGTATCTCATAAAGAAGTGACAAACTTTGAAAGATATACAACATTTTAAATTTTTTAAATTCACAATACAAACTTTATTTTGACTCATTCTTTTATTTGCACATCATTGTAACCGACATAAATGATCTAAACTTGCACAGTGACCTTCTAGTTATAGCAGAAATGCGTAAAGTATGTCTTTTTGTGCATTTATGTGAGCTGTGTGAAATTAAGTTCTATTTATTACAGATAATTTTGTCAGCCATTCGGCCCTTAGCAGCCATTATAGTTGTTAGATTTTTGGAAAGGTTCGATCCCATCAGTAATCGTATTAGATCCAATCGTCCTATTCTTTCCCAAATTACACTAAAATTTCTAATAATTTCTAAAAACACATCGCACATGAAGCATACTTCCGCTAAGCATCAATATCAACTCTATAATCAAGGCATTCCGCCAATACCTCGAAATAGGAAAATTAGCAAAATGCTGTTATATTCTAATATAAGAAGAATATGATAGTATTTCTACATATTATTATTAGAAGTAAAGAAATTGAAATAGAAAAACAGAACTATTACAATTATTAAATAGTAAAAATGTTTTATTTCTGAAAACGGATGATCTATAGTGACAAGATCGAAATGTTAATTTTAAGCAAGCATTACATATAAATTACAAAATACGGTATTTAACGTACATTAACATAAGGTACTTGATTTCACCAATTTATGTACTCATTTTATACTTTAAATACTTTAAATCTTTTTTATTTAATTTAAATTTACAGAATATTTTTGTTGTTTCATGTACTCACTTCTAATCAAAACAAAGGGAAAGGAGGCGGATTCAAATCATTGCCCCTCCCATTTCACCCCTACAAATATTCATACAAGGGGGTGTTAAACTTGCACCTCCCTTACAGGGGATTCAAATAAAAGGGTGAACAGTGATGGGAGGGGGGAAAGTTTTAAAGAGAAAGTCTGATATTTTTTCCGGTATATATTTTGATATACATGTTCAGGAACTATTTGGACATGGTTATGATTTTGCTGCATATTATTAGAGTTGGGACCTGAAGTTGATCGCGGTGCAGTGTAGAGGTGTAGAATTGATAACAGAAAATATTGAAAACATTGGTATCGAATATAGATTGTCCAATTCTTGATTTTCCATGGC
>LS052688.1:6460-17531 GCA_900241095.1 Acartia tonsa | reverse complement strand
TCGATAGAACAATTCTAACATGCCTAAATTAACGAATAAAAGCTATCTATCTCGGACGGACGTACGGACGGACGGACCGACCCTAATTATAGAAAAGCTTCGCTACTAAAAAAGAGGGGACTTTGGATTGTAAATTATACTGATACCAAGTTTTATAACTACGTGCTCTTTTTCGTTGGTTAAAAGCTTTAGGTACTTTTATTGAATCTTGATTAGTTGGTTCAAAATAATTTAAATCTGTTATTTATGCTTTGAGAAATATAAATTAATTTGTAGTTCATTGTCTTATCCCTTTAGATCCCAGGATATGTTAGAGAGTAGGATAAGAAAAAGAGAGAAGAAAGATAGATAGATAGAAAGTAAGATATCTTTGCTAAGATTGATTCAATCTCAAATCCTAAGGTCATTCCATTCCCCCCAAAGAGAATCCCCCCTCCTCCCTCCCCCTGAATAAAATGTTTTCTAAATTATTCCATCTTTTACTGGACATTATCTTTAGTCATGCTTTAAACTCAGGGATATAGGGGATATGTTATAATATAATTTATGAAAAAAAAATATTTTTCCGAAATCGATTTATATCCACTGGATTAGAACCGGTACTGAAAAATAATGTACAGCTTCATAATACAATAATTTTTCCACGAGTGTTGAAGTACAAATCATAAAATTATGTAAAACTTATTTTGTTCACCTGGCCCTAAATCTTAATCTTAAAGCATTCTATTTTAAAATTCGTGAATTTTTTTGGTTGATTTTATTACTCCTATAACCATGGCTTTAAATGGCTAGATGCTTGAATAAATACAAAAAAAATCAAATTCAATTATGATAATATCTAAATAGAATAAAAAACAGTATAATTGATAGATGAATAAATTTCTAGAAAGACTTTAAAAATGTAAAAAAATATATCCTATTATATTGAGTTAACAGCTTTTTTTTCTGCAGCCTCGCTAACCACTGAACCGATATGGTTCTTATTGACATCTTAAAGATCCTGATAATGGTTTAGGTTATTTAATTTTATACATAAGTCTGGGTATGGTTTTAGTCTATTTTTATGTCCTTCCATATCCCTGAAGGTTGAGCCCCGAGATGCTAGGGGAACATCCGCTAGAATACCCAAAATGGCGTCAAAAATAAAAAATGTACGGGCGTACATACCTTATTTATAAAGTAGCTTCACTATTAAATAACAATAAAACTATATGCTCAATTTGAATTTTATAGATATTTGTCCCTAATATAGCTCAGAATCGGATTCTAAATGGACATTTATAGACATTTGAGTTGGAACTGTTGATACAATAAGTTAATTTTATAGGTTAAAACTATTGATAAGATTTGTAGCGGGACAAAGTGTCTCAATATCAGCCATGTGACGTCTGAATCTGAATCTGAATGCTTGGATCATACTTTCAAGCATCAATTAAAATCTTCAAATGGGATAATACATGATTTTTCGGTATGGCTCAGAACCTTGAAATTAATTGGTAGTTTTTACCGCAACGTATTACATACAGCTTTCCGCAGATATCAAAATTAACAGCCCTACCTTGCCGTGTTCCTTCTCGAAGTCGCACTGTCTGTGTGCAGGGTTGTAGGAGGTACAGGCCGTATCAAAGGACATCATTAAATTAAAACCGGTTCCTATGAAAGCCTAAAAAATATATAAGACTTAGAATTTATTTGTTATTTGATTTTTAAAAAAATATACATATTTTTAAATCGTTTTTTGATAAAAGTCAGAAGATGCTTATTGCTGAAGGAAATCTTTACAAAAAATTTCTGTGCCAAAAAAATTATCTGGAAGGGAGTGGGCAATGGAAGCTAAATTATACTGGTATCCAAAGTTTTTCAAACATGCTCTTTCATCGGTGGCTCGAATTTCCGGATACTTTCATTAAATTTCAATTGGTTGGGTTAAAAAAGCAGTGTACAGTCCAACTGATATAGTTTTAATCTGTAAAAGGGTAATATTGTTTATCATCATTATAGATATATAATATTGTTCAATGTCTTTTCCCTTAAGATCCCTACAAATTATAGAGTAGCTCCGCTACTAAAAAAATAATTACTTACTATTTCGGTAGTGCCCTCTCGGCACCCATTTAAAAATTTGGATTGGCGCTCATGAATTGGTCGGTCTCGGTACCCTGTATATCTAACCTGAAATAGAGATAGAAATTAGATGTCTAGGTAAAATGTATATCTCTCTCTCGTTTTCCTAATCTATCTTTCTTTCTATCTCTCTCTCACTCTCCATTTTTTTTCTCTCTCTCTCTCTCTCTCTCTCTCTCTCTCTCACACACAATCTTAATATATATTGAAACTTCTACACACCCAATAGTTGACATATGAATGGCTGCATATAATACACATAAGAATAAGAATTATAACATTAAGATTGACATCTATATAAATACTTTCAATAACAATGTTATTGTAATAACTTTACTGGTTTATGTAAAACTGAAAAATTTGAAAAATAGCCTAAAACCTGAGCAGAACAAGTACACCTAGTGGATTTTAAGGGAGATGGCATTGGGATGAAAAGTTTACTGGTACCCAAAGTTTTATAAACGCATTCTCTAATTGGTTATTTCAAACTAGTAGTGTTTAAACTATTCCACCATTTTTTCTGATCCTTATAGGTCTCCGAACTCACAAACACATATCTAACTACTTTAAATTTGGGATGTTATTTTATAATGATTCTGTAATTTTGAAGTAACACCTTGTTATAATATCCTACTTTTGACCTTCGTTTTTATAATGGATATATAATACATGGATATATTGACAGGGGAAAATTTGTCGCCTGCTAATATGGACCTCATTCATTACTCAGTTTGTTCATCAGGAGTGGAGGGGAGGGTATGAAAGGAAGTGGATAGGGTATCGTTATTTTATCCATCTGCGAGCATTACTTTATCAGAGTGCAGGAAAATCTGGTGCAACATCCATGTAATATATATTCGATTGTTATTATACAATTTATATGTATAGAAGTGGTAGCATTCATTATTGACATGTTTTAACCAGCTTATCCTGTTAAACTAGATGACATAGTATTGACAATCAAATGAATTGCTTTGCGTCGACTATTTAGCATAAAATTCAATTGGTCGAACCTAGTAAAAGTGTCTGACTCTGATTATGACGTAAAAAAATTAGCCAATGAGAGGCCACTATAAATTTTACTATTGGTCAATTACAGTGTATACTGGTCTCTCACTGGCTAATTGTTTTACGTCATAATCATAGTCAGACACTTTTACTAGGTTCATTAGGTACAATTTCGAAAGCCTAGCAACTCTTTGATCTTCACCAAACTGTCCGTGTGTCCATTTTATGATTGTTGATTTTATAAAAAAAAAAATATTTTGACATCAGTTTATAACGTGACATACAATAACATTACGATGGTTTTTGAAATGGTGATTTCTAAATGATTAGGAACCAAAATATAAAACACCATTGCTTCGATATCAAATATCCTACATTTCAGTTATCAAAGTAAGCCTGCAAGAAATACGCCGCTAAATCTTCTGAAAGACTGCAACAAATAGAGCCAAATATAACAAAACATTATATGCATTTTAAACTTTAGGTAGATGAAAATACATGTGACAATCTTTCGGCAGTTGATCTCTCTTGCAGGCTTCCTTTTAAAATCTTATGTTTTCTTTAAGTCAAGCCCATTAAATAGATTAAATATTTTTTTTCTAATCAAAGAAATGAAAAGCATTCTGTAGATCTTAACGGGCAAAAACCAACATACAGACAGAAAACACAAAACTTTACATTCATATAATTATGATTGTTATTCTTTTAGTTACTGCCAAAATATGTCGAACGCTTTGAAAACAATTTCTCAGGTGAGAAACAAGAAACAGCGTAATACAAATGACCGATGATAGGCCAGTATACAGTTTTCCATTGGTCAATTACAATGTATACTGGCCTATTATTGATCATTTGTATTGTAAGACGTCATTTTTTATTGGACACAATACGCTGTTTCGAGAAACAAATTTTAAAAATTGTACAACTTTCCTATAGTTTTAGAGATCTTAAATAACAAAAAGACAATACCAACTGGTTTCCATAAACTTTTGGCATTAAACGTAAAGTTTTTGGGTAAATTTATGGATTTCTTAAAATAGATTTTTAAAAAACTATTCATGACCAAGATGAAGCATCTATAAAAGAAAATCCCAGTCATGTAAGCGATCTAAGCATACAAACATATTAACGTCAGATATAATAGATATTAGACAAAGAACTTATTATTTACTTACATATTTATAAATTTATTTATAAAAATTTTACTTTTTTAGATTGGAGAATCTCACCCAGCTTTAGTGGACTGTCAACAAAATTTAGGATTGTTTATACATGACGCTAGCGGCTATGCCTATAGCATATAGTGGCTTTGAATTTGAACGGGCAGATTTAGGCTAGAAAATAGCCTAAATCCATCCAAATTCTGAAAATAAATTAGCCTAAAACCATTACAGGACCTATGTGAAGCTTACTTAGAATAGAAAACTCAATCGGTTTAGATCTTAAGCTTCAGACAAAAATCCTTACTACTTTATATAATAGGATCATATATATTTTATTATAAATTTTTAATATGAAAATTAAAATACTTTGGCCGGGGCTTTAATTTATAATGTTGTTAATACTAGCAACCGAAAATAATCTAGCACTAGTAAAAGCCAATATTTGTCCAAACTTTTCTTCAAATAGTTTAAATCTAAAGTAGGGGTAATTTTGTTTATCAATAGTTGGGGATGTACAATTATCGTATTCCTCTATTGTCTTAATTTTAAACAAACATTGTCAAATCAGGCCACAACCTTCCTCTCTCATCCTACCTTCTTAAACCTGTTCAAAGACTAACAAAATATCATCTGCTGTTAAAGGTAAATATTTTGGGTACTTCTGGGTAGCATAATGATTTACAGTCCATTATTCCATCCCTCCCTCACTGTATCAAATCCAATTGAATTATAGTTATACCAGCGGTTTCTCCCCTAGAGGCCTCTAGCAGCACTTACCCATTTCTATTGGAAGTCGGAAGGGTGGTGGTACCCTCCCCCAAACTAATTATAAACCTTCCCGAGACTTATGAGAAGCTACCTTGTTAAGGAGAACCTGATCGGTTCAGCGGTTAGCAAGATCCTTTGGTACAAACAAACAAACAGATAGACATCGTTCTACTTTGTATTATAGATGATTAAAAAAGGAAAAATATCTTTGATTTTAATATTTTCAATTATACGTTTTAAACTTTTGTTTCATTTTCTTTTTTAAAAAGTACATTTTTGTTTGAAATTATAATAATAATATGAATTATTAGCTACAAGTGAAAAAAAGGTGTTAAATAAAGAGATTTAGAATTATTTGGATAAGGCACCAAATTTTTGCCTACTCTAATAAAATAATACTAATATAACGATATCACTCATCCCTCCCCCTCTTATGTCTTTACCCCATCCCCTCCCCTCCCCTGACCATGAAAGAATGCATTGACCAATAGTTGATGCCTGTATTAGCAACCTAAAATGTCGCAATATCCACGTATTATACATCCATTGAGAAAGATCTGATTATCAGGCCTTGGCAGCCGCATCTGTAGCCACGTTTGGCCACTCATCTTTGGAGAACAGCATTCCAGGCCGCTTAAATATATCTAAATTTTTTAACAATCCTCATCAAAAGCCAAACATTTTATTTTTTGATCGCATTCGATCTTTTTTAAATATTTGCAGTTGCGAGTCCCGCCCTCTTTTGATAAGATTTTGATTATGTAACTTTATCTTTCGAAAGTTTTTTTTTTTTAGATCGGCCCTAAATTTAACTTTTAGTTTGCTGAATTAGAAAAAACAATAACAGCTACAATTCAAATTATTTATTATTCGTATAAATCCCCAGTAATTCGTTTAAATCCCAGATATTTCCAGTGTGGCTTCGAAACCTACTAATATCCGCTGGACTGGAACCAGTTCTCAGCCATGCTGAAAAATCATGTATAGAATCGTATTACAGACAATTTTCCATGAGTATAAAAATGAAAATCATAAAAGGAATACTTGTTTTGTTAGACCAGGTCTTCGGCCGCTCGTTGCTAACAAACCTGATTTTTTTTCATTTTAATATCCGCGGAAAGCTGTCTATAAAACCATTTTTATCATCAATATAAAGATCTTTCGTCTTTCTATCCATCTATCAATCAATGTTTCATTTCATCTATCCATCCATCTATCTATTCATTTATCTATATATTTATTTATTATAGGATCTGCAAGCTACAAGTGTTAATACAATGAACACAGAACTAGGTAAATTATACATTGTAAAAAAAAACAAGGAAAATTACGTCCAAGGGTAGCCAAAGTAGATTAAGTAAATTACTAATTACTAGAGGTTACTCCCTAACATCTTGGGGCTCTGTATTCGAAAGGGCAGATCTACTTAAAATTTAAATCCGAAAGTAAACTAGTCTAAAACCACTACAGGACCTATGTGAAGCTTACCTAAAAAAGAGAACCCAATCGGTTCATTAGTTATTTAGATCTTGAGCTTCAAACCAAAAAAATCCCTTACTACTTTACGATAGAAAATAAAGTGTGATTTTCCACAAAGTGAAAATCGATCACCGATCCCCCCTCCCCCCTCATTGGATTCTTGAAATAAATTGAAAAAAGTTTTACTTTTACCTAACCTGACCTACAGTAATAAACCTACAAAATACATACAAACAAACAAAAACCTTCCCCCCTTATTTTAAATTTATTTAAATGATAAGGGGATTTTTTAGGTTCAACATGCCACTTTAAGTGAAAGCGCCAAAATTTAAAAAGACTTCCCCCCCCCCTCTTATTTTTTATTTAAAATTATCGGGAGGGGCGTTCTGAGCTCGCTAGAAAAGTATGAATGATTAGACCTTTTAATACTTTATAATTGAAACTAACTAGTATTATTTTTTTTAGATGATTGTGTAGCTGAAATCCTTGGTAAGTACCAAAGTGATTTCCTCCTCTGATTTTCAGTTACTTTGGTCGCAGATTCAATGATATGCCAAATTTTAGTTGTTCCCATATCTAATGAGATAATTTCATGTCAAAAACATAGACATAGTTTAATCATAACTTAAGCCCATTAAAGTTATTATATTCAAGTATGGGATACCAAATTGTATAGGTAGATTACCTGGAAAACATGCTCTTTATTAGAAAGATACCATACCAATAGGCCTGGCATTTTAAAGATTTTACTTAAGTTTCAATTTAATTCATTAAATTAAATGATAGATAGATATATAGATGTATTTCAACATAAGCATACAAAATGATAATAATATTTCTTACACATATTTACATAATTTTATGCATAATTTGGTACTTTCATAACCTGGGTTGGCCGTTGCAAAAGCTGGAAGTACCGATTTAAGACAAACATATTCAATTTTTTAATGTTTCTAGCTAATTAGAAATTTTAATCAGATAATTATATTGGATATATACATATAACATATAAATAGTTTTAAATAGAATAAATAAATAGTAAGGTATTAATGATGCTATTTACAGTGTAAATTTTACACTATGATACAAATAGTATTTTTAAGATGTTAAATATTTAGAATCTGTTGGATAAAAACTTTAATGAATAAAGAATATGTTTGGTCATCTGTTTAGAATGGCAGAAATATTTTATTATAAATAAATCTACTTAAAAAATGCAAAATAATAGACGAAAAAGTCACCACACACACTTTTTGAAATCTTTATGCTCTAAAAAGCGCCGTTGTTTTCAGAAATATTTAAAAAACACCTTTTCTAAGTTTAATGTATATTTTTATAGAGAACAAAAACCTATAACTGTTTTTTCCATATTCCTATTGGTTGTATCAGAAAATCGGAAAACTCATTTTTTTCTGACTCACCCTGTATATATATATATAACTCTTTAACTCTATAACTCTATAACATTGGGCTATTTTCTTTACTAGTTTTAAAGTATTAAGTTTTATAACGACGTTTTTTTAATTCATTAGATTTCAAACTTCAGGGAATTTTATTGAATTTCGATTGATTGAGTGTCCAAACGTTTCAACCACTAACTATTGTCTACAGAAGGTTTAAATTTGTGTATCATCATAGGGCATATACATCAATTTATCGTCCATTGTCTTATCCCTTCAGATCCCTGACTAATTTCTACCTTGTATTATTCTCCCTTCCTATAATTATCATACTTTTTTAACCCCAAATTGGAGAGGTAATAATATTTGTCTTAAAAGCGTTGATTATCCAATAAAGACTTTACTAAAATCTATAGGTACTTGAGGAGGGGGAAGTAGAATTTGAAAACCAAATTGTATTTTTTAGATTTAAAAAGAAAAAGTTAAATACAAAATTTTTGGGAAGGGGGAAGGGACGACCACCAACCCCCATTTTTATATCTAAGTTCAATAAACAAAATTTGGGGGGTGAAAAACTATTTTTCTAAGGGCAATTTTTCTTGAGAGGGTGGTGGTACCCTCCCCCAAAATAATTATAAACATTCCATGGACCTATGAGAAGCTATCCTGTAAAGGAGAATTAACACGGTTCAGCGGTTAGCGAGATCCTTCAGGACAGACAAACATACATTCTGTTACTTTATTATAAGGATTGCAGTTACGCCTCTAGGGGCCATTAAGGAAAGAGGAGGAGGGTCGTACATCAACCCTTCATTTTCACCTATATATAGTTTTAATAAGAATAAGAAATATTTTTTTTGCTGGGAGGAATGTCTTTTACAAGGTGATTTATATTTTGATGGTTGACTTGTCTAGACCTATAAAGGCTTCTCTGTAAATAAGAATCCGTGGTTAGCAAGATTTTTACCATCCAAAGAAACAAAGCGGACTAAGGTTTAGAATATTGTATCTAATTTTTCAAAAATCATTTTACAAATAGAGAGTCATGTCTCATAAAGCTGAAAAACATCATGTTTAAAATGGACATAGGGACTTTCTGATATGCATTATAGAGTTACAACGCTTAATAAATTATACCTTACTGTTACAGAAATCTTCATACCAACTTTAAAATTGATATGACAATTCTAACATGCCTAAATTAACAAAAAGACATACTGACGGACAGACGGACCTACCCTTACTTTAAAAAATCTACGTTAAAAAATATGGTATAAAAATGTAAAGTTACTTTTTAAGAATAACATTTATTTTCAAAAATCTGTTAAAAGTAGTTTTACTCTTTTCTAAACTTTGCAATCAAGTAAAACTTTAAAAAATAGCAAATAGCAATATTTCTATTAATATTAGAGGAATAAGCTCGAAAGATATACTTATAATAGTAAAATATTGTATAGAGCTGCTATGCCCCTATAGAAATCTATGTTCAGTTGGGAAGGAAAAAAGTAAAATTTAAAAAATTTGGCAGGCGATTTTTTTTTTTTTTTTGGGGGTGGTGGTGATTTTTTTCAATTTGTCAATTTGTCGATTTGTCTTGGGAGCTACCATGTAAGGAAAACCATATTGGTTCTCCAGTTAGCTAGATCCTTTGGTACAAACAAACAGACAGACTTCCTGTTACTTTATTATAACAAATTTTTTTAAAATGAAAAGAATTGTTTAAACACCACATATCTAACCATTCATTGAATAGGTTTTAAAAGTAGATTTACTGTAAACTTAGAACTTAAAGTAACAGAATGTCTTCAATGTTTCTGAACTAAAGGATATCGCTAACCGCAGAACCGATATGGTTCTTCTTTACAATGTAGCTTCTCCTATTCGCAGGGAAGGTTTATAACTGTTTTGGTGGAGGGAGAAATAGCCCCTCCCTACCCCTAAAATTATAATTTCATTGTGAACCTAAAACTTAAAATTTGGGAGGGTCAACCTACCGCCATCACCCCTCAAGTGCCCCTAAAGGCACACTTTGCCTTCCCGTTAATATATTGCGTACCACTGGAGTTAAATCCCTATTACAATTACATTTAGATTTGGACATGTTTTAGGCTATTTAACATCAGAGGTGAGGAACCACTACACATTCAGTAGTAATTTTTAAAAATCTAGGCTTATAAACTATTTAGGATGACAACATCCATAAAAGCAAAGCACTAAAATCTAAAGGAAGGACAAACGAATAATAACTCTTGTGGAGTGTCAGAACTTAATAAGCAGAACACTAATTAGTAAGTCTCAACTAAATTGTACAGAAATCAGCATGTTTTAAATGGACGTACGGACTTTCTGGTAACAATTATAGAGTTGCTTCCTAAATCGTACCTAACTGTTATAGGAATCATCAAGCAAGGTAAGAAATTGACAGGAAAGATCTAACATGTCCAAATTAACGGAAAAGTTAGCCGGTACAGACGGACGGACTGACCTACCTTAATAATAGAAAATAAATATTAATATGGTTTATATCTATCTAATTATGAAGCTCTACTAATATTCTTATTGCTCATATTTTTATTGCTTCCCTAATTACTAAATATTAATGCTCAAAATATCAACGTTTTTTTTCTAAAGGTATTAATTTTAAAGCATTATTTTTTGGAGCAATGCTTTCCTATAACAATCCATCTATAAATTACCTGGATGTTTCACCATATTTTCGCTTACTCTAATAAAATGAAACTTCCATCTGGATAATAAAACCACTTTTACCCCACCCCATCCCTTTTGGAGAAAAGTAATGACCATTAAATGAGGACTAAAGTAGGAACCTAAATTAACGTCATAATATCCACGTATTTCTATAACTAAGAAGTTTCTTACATAACCTCTAAGTAATATATTCAAAGGCGTGAAAAAATGGATGTAAAAAAATTTGCACTCGTTTGACTTTTAAATATGTAAGGGGGTGGACAGTTTGGGGATGTGTTAACCCCTCCGGGGCTTCCCCTTACTAACCTAAAAATAAAACAACAACCCACTTGAAGTCTGTATTACACCCCCGCGGGGGGGGGGGGGGGGGGGGGGGGGGGGGGGGGGGGGGTGGGGGGGGGGGGTGGGGGGGGAGGGGGG
>LS052681.1:4594-14751 GCA_900241095.1 Acartia tonsa | reverse complement strand
GTTTGAAATCGATAGGACAATTCTAACATGCCTAAATTAACGAATAAAAGCTAACTATCTCGGACGGACGTACGGACGGACCGACCCTAATTATAGAAAAGCTTCGCTTTTAAAAATATTTTTTTTTAAAATTTGTTTTAACTAGAATTTTTAAAAAGAGTGGGGGGGCACCCCCCCCCCACCCAAAAAAAAATCCCCCCCCCCATAAAAATTTTCTTTTTTACTTTTTCTTTAAAATCTGAAATAATAAATTGGGTTATCACATTCAACTCTCCCCACCTCAAGTTCTCCTAGAGGCCTGTAGGGGCGTATCCGCTAGTTTAAAATAAAACACCTTATAACTCTAGCTGTCACGTAGAACTCAAATACTTGGTCTTTCACGTCACATAAACCAAAATATTTTATAATTTGATAAATGTCGCATTCTATTCCTCCAACATTTCTTATCCTACTCATAGCTACATGGATAGATAAATTTAAATAAAAAACTTGAAACTTTGTACAAGTTTCACAATCAAAAATCCCATTCTATAGAGTATTAAGGTTTTTTTTTGGTCTGGAGCTTAAGATCTCAATAACTACTGAACCAATTGGGTTCTCTTTTTTTTAGGCAAACTTCACATAGGTTCAGTAATGGTTTAGGGCTAATTTGTTTTCAGAGTTAAGTCTTTGATTGATTTTGGAATATTTTCTAACCCCTTTCTGCCCCTAGATGCTAGGGTCGTATCCGCTAGTGATAGATATTCAGATGATCCAACAAAATTACCCTTTTTGTAGATTAAAATTATTGGTGGAAGTTTGAACCAAACAATCAAGATTAATCAAGGGTACCCAAGGTTTTTAAGAAAACGAATGAGTGAAAGTATTTTTTAAACTTTGGGTACCGGGCCAATGTCCCCTCCCTCAATGGAGCTTAGTTTACTTATTATTGCCATACCTGAGAAGGTCAGGTTTCCTTCAACTATAAAACTTACCAGTAAAGCACAGGACAAATAAAAGATTTTGTTTATGAATTTATTATTTCCCATTGATTTATCCCTGTTATTCGCACCCTACCCAACTTTAAATCTTGACAATTTTCTTTATTCAAAACAAAATATTTTTTTTTATTTTTTCTTTTAAATATTTTGGAGATACGACAACCAAGTATGACAACATCCATAAAAGTAAATCATACAAATCCAAATAATGAGGGTAGAGACAAGACTTTTTTAGACTAAAATATAGAGCAGGTTCTCTTAGGATAATTCAAATATGAAAATCTGTATTACATGCCTATCGTTAGTTGTTAATTAAAATCCTTTTCCGTCAATGGCCTCTTAAGGGTCGTTGCGTCGTATTTTCACAGTAGCTTTTTGATAGGTTATGTTATATTAGGTGATTGCCCCGCAAGGTCAGAGCCCCCCTCAGGGGCTAGAGATAAGAGGAATCTACTGTTAAAATACTTTGAAACGCCCCTTAAGAGGCGTTGTCACGAAAGGGACTATATATCCACGAAAATTTATATTTTATACTTAGTTATATAGTGTAGATGTTGATTAGCAATCCGAACAATTCTAAATTAACCACAAGAGCTATACATTATGGACGGACGGACCAAACCTAATTATTGTAAAGCTGCGCTTTTAAAAAATTACCTTGTTTTTAATTGTAACCTTGGCTGAGAATTCTCCAAACTCTGTTGGTGTGTAGTCTTTACTGAAACTTTTATCTTGAAACATTTTACAAAAAGCAGTTTTGCCAACCTTAATATTAACAATGTTAAGCACAAAGGGGGCCATTTTAGCTGCTTATTTCCCGTAAATGTATGTGTTCTTAGACTTTAAAACAGGAGTAGAACGCTAAAAATTTGTCATGGCAGTTGCTCTACTATGGTACAATATGGAATTGTGAAGAAACGGCGGAAAAACCGTCGCTTCCGCCACAAACCGGTATATCCGGCCAATTTATTTTTACTTTTGTTCGCTAAATTAGCCAATTTTGAATTATTTAAGTTAAATTCCAGCTTTGATGGCCCCGAGGGGCCGCAGGCTAAAACAAAACTAGTAGGTATTAATTTCACGATTTATATTTAAAATTTGCGGATGGTTGTCTATAATTCGGACATTTACATGATTTTTCAGTTTGGCTCAGAACCGCTTCTAATCCAGCGGATATTAATCGGTTCAACGTCAAACTGGAAAATATTTTCTGCGCTTAAAATAAATACTCACGCCCTCATCGCCAATTAATAAAATTTTGAATGTGTCTTTTTCTTCAGTTTGTTTGTCAATTTTGGAAGATTTTGGAGATGTATTCATACTCATTCTTCTCACTTAAAACAATAAATGTATAAGTATAGATGAATAATAACCTAGATAAATGCTAGGCCAAAGTAGCAAAAAACTTTTTCGTCTGCTAGCAAATTTTTTTCTGCTTTTTTGTAGCGACTTAGCTGTATTAATATTATCAACGCTATTGGCTGATTTCAAAGACCCTATTGAAAGTCGGCTCAGGGTCTCGATCCCATTGTTAGATTTACATTTAGTTCCTGATATAACCCGTATTCTTTTAATTCTAAAACAAGGATCGTTATGTTAAATAAAGACAAAGCTTATAAATTTATAAATATTAAAATGTTTAAAATATTTTAATTTACCTATGGAATACATAGTATGCATGGTCATAGACATTAGTGCATGGATTTAAACATTGAGGCTATTACCTCATACGGGCGAAGCTGCTGTCCATGACACTCTAATGTCAGGTTCGACAATAAAGAATATCTAAGGGGAGCCAAATCTCTCCTTTTCTATCCAAACACCCGAGGTATTAGGTTAATTAACATTTAACACCCAACAGATGACCAACTTTTAGATTGCACGACCTTCGTCTGAAATTCCCAACTGTGCATGGTCATAAATTGTGCCTGTTTTGGGTCAAGACATTCCGCCTATTCTAACGCACCTGAGATGGAAGTATGATCATTTTTAACGTTATCAGTCATGACGCTGTGTTAACACTAGATTCGAACCTATAACCTGCCTGATGACGAGCAGATGCCGAGGTAAGACTAGACCTCTCTCCACGCACATTGAAACATACTCCGCTTATGAATGCGCGGTGTAAGGCGTCTAATCGCCCATCAGACAACCAACTCTCTGAGATGCACGACCTTTGTCTGAGAAGTCCCAACTGTGCATAGTAACGAGTTGCGCCTGTTTTGGACCAAGGCATTCCCCCCACTCTAACTATTTACGTCGCGCATCTGACATAGTAGCAGTGGGAACCATTTTTAACGTCTTTAGTTATGACGCGGTGTCGGACCGAGATTCGAACCTATCACCTTCCCGACGACGAGCAGATGCGCTACGTGTTGAGCCACGGTCGCGGGTAATAGCTCATGTTACCTCTATTCTATTAATTTGATATCGTTGCTACTCAAAAAATCGTAGATCTCTGAAAATAACACGGCTACTCTAATGGTTTGGAGTACTTACTATCATTTATTATAGTTTAGACTAGCCTTTAGGCCTCTAGTGGCACTTTAATTTTTTTTTATTTCAAATAGGTCTATTATGCGTTCAAGTCTCTACGTAAAATAGAGAAAAAAAATTAAAATTTAGATTTTTTGTGATTTCTCTTGGGAGGGTGGTGGTACCCTCCCCCAAATAGTGATAAATTTCCCGGGGACCTATGAGAAGCTACCCTGTTAAGGAGAACCCGCTTGGTTCAGCGGTTAGCGAGATCATTCGGTACAAACAAACAGACAAAAAGACGGACATCCTGTTACTTTGTTAAAAGGATAAATTGCAAAAATGCTTAACTTACAGAATAAAAGTTAACAGACGGCTAAATATTTTCCTAACCCAGTTCTAACAAAAGGGAAGCAAGATAGAAAGATAATACATAGATAGAAAGATACTTACAGAATGAAAATGATGTGGTCTACAAACGGCTAGATATCTTTCTATGCCAGTTCCAATGAGCAGGAAGATTGAAGCCACCATTGTCATTCTATAAACAAAAATAATGATTTATTGACAAAAAGTTGGTAAGCCATATCTTCTAAAATATTTCAACCTTTTCAGTTATACATTATAAATATATGTATACCAAGCAACGTAGCTGGACAATGTGTCTCAGCCTTGTGGCGTCAGAAAATTTTTTTAGGAATTTCCTTTCCCACTTCTCCTCTTTCCTCCCTCATTTTTATGACGTCACATGGCCTTGTAATGGGATGCAATACTCTAACGCCCACTTACTAAAGCAACCTTTTGATTGCACGACCTTTGTATGAGAAATCCTAAATGCTTAATTATGTTAATGCGTTGCGCATATTAATAGGCCAAGGTATTCCCCCTACTCTTATTATTTATGTCGCGCATCTGACATAGCAGCAGTAGGAACCATTTTTCAACGCCTTTAATTATGACGCGGTGTGGAACCTATGACCTCACTAACGACCACGTGTTTACATACCTTTGCATTGGATACTGCAGAAATGGAAATGTTTTGAACATAATTTGAGGATAATCTTCTTCAAAATGAAGACGCACTGCTTCCAATATTGAGGACACTATATGCAAACTAAATAGAAATATCATTCATTTAATACCTATATTTGCAACAACTTTTGTTTAATAGAATCTTCTAATTTATAACATTTACAAACGGCCTGCTTAATTGCTTCAAGATCCATGTCAGATCTATTTAGGATATAAATGTCTATAAATGAACTCAAGTTTTTCATCCGATAAAAGTTTAAAACTCATACTGGTTATATTATATGGAATACATGCCAATTCAAAATAAAGCTTTACATCTCCTAATATTGAGGACACTATATGCAAACTAAATAGAAATATCATTCATTTAATACCTATATTTGCAACAACTTTTGTTAAATAGAATCTTCCAATTTATAACATTTACAAACGGCCTGCTTAATTGCTTCAATATCCATGTCAGATCTATTTAGGATATAAATGTCTATAAATGAACTCAAGTTTTTCATCCTATAAGAATTAAAAACTCATACTGGTTATATTAAATAGAATACATGCCAACTCAAAATAAAGCTTTACAGCTCCTAATATTGATGGCACTATGTGCTTTTAATAGAAATATATTTCATTATTTTATGTATGACACCTGCCATACTCAAAATAATGCCTCCTAATATTGAGGACAATATATACAAAACATTGGAAACCAAAATATTTTTTTTTTTACTTGATTGGTTCTACAATTAAAAATCCGGAAGAAAATTTTCTTTTTTACTATGTGATTCTGACAAACAATTCTAAGTGAAAATTTCCCCTCAACCCCCTTCCCATTTTTCTCTCCTTCTTACCCACTTCCCTTTTACCAAAAAACAAGCTTTACCCCAACTTTACTCCAACAAAATATTTAATTTTCGGCATTTTCAAATGGAATTAATAAGTTGAATAACAGCCCCTGACTATGCTAAAAAAACCTTTGCTTCAAAGCAATTTTTATGATGAGGTATAAATTATTTTTTCGACTTTAACAAAGCGTATGAATTAAATTTTTAAATAATTAAGTTTAGATTCTTTCCGACATGAGTATTGATTTTCTTTAATCCAGTTCTTTTCGCTAAAACTTTCCCTCTCATAAAAATTCGATTTTAAAAGAAAAAAATATATATCCCGCATAAAATAAGCACTAAATATGATTTTTTTCACCAAAAATTCATTTGTTGAATTTCTTCAATGAAATTCAATTGAATAAAAATTTTCTTTCACACTCTCGAATTTAAGCTTATGGTTAACAGTACATTATTTTTAATTTACATTGAAATTTGTATAATATTCACAAAATTTTATTTTTTTTCAAATAAAAGACGAGTTATAAAATAAGATTTAAATTAAAAATCAAATGAAGATGTGAAATTTAATATATTTAATGCTTGAGAGGAGATCACTTTAATTTATATTAATGTGTATATTTTATGAAAGTACTTCTCAGTTTAATAATTGCTAGGGGCTACGCCCCTAGAGGCCTT
Source organism: Acartia tonsa (assembly GCA_900241095.1). Taxonomy (NCBI): domain Eukaryota; kingdom Metazoa; phylum Arthropoda; class Copepoda; order Calanoida; family Acartiidae; genus Acartia; species Acartia tonsa. The sequence continues at coordinate 8,744 of LS052681.1, read as the reverse complement.
TAGGGAGGTATTGAATTCAATAACCGATTTTTTTTTAGAAGAAAAATTAAATTGGGTTTTTTTTTGGAGGGGAGTAATCTTTTATGAGGGCGATTTCTCTTAAGAGGGTAGTGGTACCCTCCCCTAAAATAGTTATAAACCTTCGCAGGACCTTTAATGTAATCCTGTAAATGAGAACCATATTGGTTCAGCAGTTAGCGAGATCCTTTCGTACAAACAGATAGACATCTTGTTACTTTATTTTAAGGATGGCTTAAATTTTGAGACTTTTAAATATACTTCAAATTATGCAATTAAGATAAGATAATATTGTTTTCCAGTATGACTTTGAAACCGATTAAAATACTCTAGATTAGAACCGGTTTCCAGCCATACTGAAGAATTATGTATATCATTGTATTACAGACAATTTTTCACGAAAATTAAGATAAAATCATAACATTAAATTAAATAACTATTTTTAAATTGACGAATAATTGTATAGTTGGTCTTAAGACATGAGGAAATTTTTTTTTCATTTAAACGTTTTTGAGAGCAAAGATCTTATATTTTAGTGTTGCGTTGTTCTATAACCCAACGATATTAGGTTAAGTAATCCCCAACAAACAACTAACCCTATGATTGCAGGACCTTTGTCTGTAAATCAATTTATTTTATTAATCACCTGTCAAATCCGATCATGCTGACCAAAATCTGGCTAAAACAGTTGGTCATATCAGGCCTAAAAATAAATGGAAAATAAATTAAAATATAAACCTAATTTTTTTTATAAGTTTTTGTTGACCACACTAATACAATAAAGTAGAAAGAATTATTGAAGATACATATAAGGGACAACATCCTAAACTCATCAATGAACCCTTATCACCCCCTCCCCCCTCTTATTTTTACCATCTATTAGTTTAAATATATTTTAATGGTTTGTTTGACATTTGAACGACGGCCATGGATGACATAGTATCATAATGACCTTATGAGAAGACGAGGAAAGTGACGTCATAAAAATGAGGGATTATCCATCTCTTTTTTAGGGGTTTTCTTTCCCACTCCTTCTTTCCTCATTCCTCATTTTTATGACGACAGATTTTTTCATTAGCGACTTTCTTCGTCTTCCCTTATTAGAGCAATTCTGTGCATAATATGAACAACATTAAACTTTACTACTAAAATACAACTTTAAATACATGGGGGGGGGGAGCCAGTGGTTAAAGAATATGTATAAGAGACCACTATAACAGAAATTTGCCATTTATAGCAAATTACAAAACTACAAAGCTTGCTTTTATTTTCCTAAAGACTCTAAAAAAAGACAATGATATAAGGAAAAATGTAGAAATTATTTTTGTATACAAGCAAAGCAACTCTGTAACTAATGATATGTCTGTATGTATGGAACTGTAAAGAATCGACAAATTTTTTTTAGATCTTACAAAGGGAGGAGGTCGACCCTCCACTTTCCATTTTTTTTCATGTTAAAAAATATTTTTATTATGAGGGGGGGAGGGAGTATCTTTTACATGGATGAATAGTCTAATGAGGGTGAAGGTTACCTCCCTCAAAATAGTTATTAAACTTCCCTGGATCTCAGGCTATTAGAAACTTCACTGTAAAGGAGAACCATATCGGTCCAGCGATTAGCGAGATTCTTTGGTACAAACACACACACAGACAAACATGTTGATAGTTTTTTTTATTGCTGAGCTTCTCGTGAAAATCATTGTACTTTTCTGGATCTGCAATACTTTTGTAATGGATATCAAATGTAATTGAGAGTCTAATTGTAAAAATTAATCCTTTTGATGTTCAAATAAGATAAAAATGAGAAAATCTAAACTATATCATAAAAATGTTTATGGGGTGGGATATTTAATCTAAACAAAGACTTTTTTTGCCTTTAACTTCTTGGCAAATCCTATACAATCCACATTATTGAGATAAGTTTAGAAAAAAATGATAAGATGGTAATTTTTTCGCGTAATTATGTAAAATTGAGTGTTTGTTTGTACTCAAATGCTTTATTAAGAAGAAGTGTTCTTAATTATATCCACATGTAAATTATATATGAAATGGTAAATAATTAAGAACAGTTTGACTTAATAAGGGCATTTGACTACAACCCAACACCCAACTGGTAATAATTTTAATATGCTATTAATATCTGTACATTTTCTAAAATATTTTTTGCATTGAAAAAAAAAAATTCATTTATGTATGGTCCTAATTATTGGGGATTTTAAACATAAATATTATATATTTTTAAATGATGTTTTCCAAAGGCATATATTTTTTTTCAACTACCATCTCACAAATACAACTTGTGGTATATTCCCTTTCGTGGCAACGCCTCTTAAGGGGCGTTTCGTTGTATTTTCTCAGTAGCTTTTCCCCTATTTCTAGCCCCTGCAGAAGGCTCTAACCCTGCAAAGCCGATTGCCTAATCCTGCGGGACAATCATCTAACCCAACTTAACCTAACCTAACCTAAAATAACCTATTCAAAGCTACTGTGAAAATACGACGAAACGCCCTTTAAGAGCAACTTTCTACGTAAAAATAAAAATATTAATTGTAAATCTGTTGGCATTTTTTTGTGTTTTGATAAAATGTCTAGATTATAGTAAAGGAGAGTGTGTTTGAGAGAGAGAGGGGACATTGGGCTGTTTATTACACTAGTCCCCAAAGTTTTATAATTACATTTTCTTATTGTTGGCTTGACAACTTTGAGGACTTTAATGAATTAAGGTGAGTGTTTAAACGTTTCAATCTCTAAATTTGATCTACAGAAGGGGCAATTCTGTGTATCATCTTTGTTGATATACATCAATTTATCGGCCATTGTCTTATCCCTTTATATCCCTGAGTTGTTACTACCTGGAAAGGACAAAGATGGCCAGAATGTTTCCAAGAAATCCCAGAGATCCCATGCTCATCATTAATACTGACAGAATCTTGGAAAACTAAAATAGATAATAAAAAGTAGAATGATGTCTGTCTGTCTGTTTGTTTGTTTGTATGTTTGTCTGTCCGTCCGTCTGTCCCTTAAGATCTCGGTAACCACTGAACCGATCGGATTCTACTCTTTAGGGTATATGCTTATTGGTCCTGTGGTGGTTTTAAGCTATTTTCTTGGGGGGTGGGACACCCCCAACCCTCCAAAAAATGAAATTTCCACCCTACAAAAAAAAATAGTGGGGAGAGTATGGTTCGGAGCACCAGAATTTTTTTTTATTTTTTTTTACCTCATGCAAAGCCCCTAGTGGCTAGGGGCGAAGCCGCTAGTTATAATATAATAGGTGTACATATATTCCTAAGAAGTATATCTATTTGATTATCCTAGAGGCTACACCCCTAACATATAGGGACTCTATATTCAATAGGTCAGAGAGGGACTAGAAAAATAGCTTAAGCCCATTATAAGACTAAAATCTGAAAATGAAATAGTCTAGAACCATCACAAGACCTATGTGAAGCTTACACTAAACAGATATCTTAATAGGTTCAGTTGTTATCAGGATCTTAAGCTTCAGACATCAAACCATTACTATTAATATAATAACTAGCGGCTTTGCCCTTAGCCTCTAGGGGCTTTACCCCAATAGGTAATAAAAAAACAGCCTAAAACCACCACAGGACCAGTAGGTATATTCCCTGAAGAGTAGGATACAATCGGTTCAGTGGTTACCGAATTCTTAAGCTTCAGACGGACGGACAGATATCATTATCATTACTTTGTATTATAGCTATATATTCAGAATTATTCAGCTTAAGTATGTCATTTTGCAGGAGCTATTACTAAAAATCGATCTCTCAACAGACAACTGTACACAAACTCACACACACACACACACGAAAAACATGCAGTAGTGATACTTTTATAATTTTGTCCAGCTAAATCATATTGGGATTAACTTAGGCAGTTGACTTCAAACAGCATTATTTTCTATTGTAAAGATAATTTGCAGAATAAAAATTAGGGAAAAAATCTTTAAATTTGCAACCAGCTAAATGTGCAAGTAAATTAAGGTAAATTGCAAATTTCTAAATATTGTCAAAGGACAGTCCACTTCTTGTTGAAGATGATGGTTATTAAGTTTGATTCCTAGCCTTACTCAGTCACTCAAAAATCAGCCAGGTGACGTCATAAAAATGAG
>LS052679.1:0-12659 GCA_900241095.1 Acartia tonsa | reverse complement strand
TGTGTCGGTCGTGGTGTCCGGTCAAAGTCGGTTAGGTAGCACCAAAATTAGAAAAAATTCTAAATAAATCTTAATTTATCTTTAATTTATACATTAAACCTAAAATTTTTTGGTGAATACTTACATATCAATGGACATCTGAAAAAAAGTAGTGTTATGACCGATTGACCGTTTGACCGCTCCCTGGCCGATATTTTGTCCATCTTTTACTACAGACATATATCATGAATATCGTGGTTTCTATTACAGCTTGAGACCTATACATTTTTTTTGGTAAATCCTTGAGCAATAATGAACTTCCGTGATTAGAAAAGTCATGACCGTTTGACCACTCCTTGACCGATTTTTGGCCGATTTTCCATCGAAAATGGCGGTTTCCGTTATTTGCCGTTTTTCGGCGATTCTAAGAAAAAGTAATTTTTTCGTTATAAAAAATGAAAGTTCGTCCTAAAATTTGTTTATCCTATCATAAAAATTGGCCGCTTTACAGCTGTTTTATTATTTGGTGGCTGGCCGCTAAAAAGCGGCTAAGGAGCGGTCTGACTGCTATGACTAGAAAAAGTAGTTTTAATATCCACGGAAAACTGTCTATCATACGATGCCAGAAATAACTAAATAATCAATTCTAAATATTTTATTGACCCTAGAAGTAAAACATATATATATTTTAATAAAAAATCGATAAAAATGAACTTCTATAGTCAGTGCATAAAAACAGAGGCGTGAACAGTAATTTTCTAGAATTGGACTAGTTTCCCTCAATTCCTATTAGGGGGTAGTACCCAAACCATGCACGCCGCTGCGTTTAAATAAAAGCTGCCTGTCACATTAAGAAAATTGAATATGTTTTTTTTATTCTCTTTTATGCATTGAAAATTAATTATATTAAAGAAAAAAAATGCATAAATAATCTTTCTTACCAAAAGAACGGAAATATTAGAACAGGAAAAACAAAGTTATAAATATAGATATATAAAATATCTACAAAAGATACTAAAAAGAATCTGGGATCTAAAGGGATAAGATAATGGTCAATGAATTGATGTACAATACATTCACAATAATGATACACATTATTACTCCATTTGTAGATTACGATTAGTGGTTGAAACGTTGGGACATTCAACATAATGAAACATCCAATCAAAGTATCCAAGGTTGTGAAGCGAACGAATAACAAAACTGCCTTTATTCATATATTTGTTCATTCTGATATCTTCGAATAACTGATTATAATACGATAAATAGCTGATATTGAACTTTTATTTGATCCTGTAATAAATATTGTAAATTCAATAATGCTGCGCTACTTAATGAAATGGTATTCCTTGTTTTGATTAATTTTGTTCAAATTTGAAGGTTTCGTGATTTTCTCCACATTTCTCGACACATTTGGGACCAGATTCTAAAAAATAACAAAATTCATATTTTGCCTCTGGTGGTGGGTAGGATTGGATTGTTCAAAACAGTAGTGTTTCATACTGTTCCACCAGTGATTTAAAATCAAGTTTAATAATGTTATATATGATCCAGCCAGATCAATCTTAATCAATCTCAGATTAGTCTTAATAACTGACTTGTGATATTTTCAGACAACTTAAAGTGTTCTTTTAGAACAAACATAATGTTTAATGATTAGTTAAATTAACAATGAACGTATTTAGCCGACCTAAATAATGAAATGTATAGTATCTTATTTGTTTATACAGTAAGTTATTATACCTGTCACAGACCAGCTGCAGCCCAGGGGACTAGTGCTTGAAGTACTTGTGGAAATCATGCCTTAAATAGAACAAGGATAAAAACTTCATTTGTAACAAAATTTGGGTATAGTATCTTTCGTGACAACGCCTCTTTTCGTCGTATTTTCACATTAGCTTTTGATAGGTTATTTGATTGTCCCATAGGGTTAGGCAATTGGCCCCGCAGGGTTAAAGCACTTCGCATGGGCTAGAAATGGGAGTAAATCTACCGTGAAAATCGACGAAACGCCCCTTTAGAGGCATTGTCACGAAAGGGGCTGTACACCAAAATTTTATTGTAAGAGAAAAGATTAGCAAATATGAATCAGGGAATAAAAGTAATAGTTATTTATTGCATCTTATTACAGTCAGCTTTCCGCGGATAGTAAAATAAAAATTATATGTTTAATTTCAGATGCTGTGAGAATTGGTGCAAAAAATATGACGTAACAAAAAAAATTAGCCAATGAGAGACCGTTATTGACCAATGGCGGCCACTACCATTGCCGCCATTGGTCAATAACGGCCTCTCATTGGCTAATTTTTTTGTTACGTCATATTTTTTGCACCAATTCTCACAGCATCAATATAATTGTACAATACTACCTAATTGCAATATTTATTTGTACTTCAAGCTGGGTGTAATTCTGTATTATTAATTATTTTATTCTGTGTTCTTGCCAGATAAATGAGAATAAAATGCCAGACTATTTGTCAGTGTCTCTGTATATATGTATGTCAACATCTTTAAAAAAAAATGCGCTATTCATAATATAAGCGTCGTCGCCTTGCTTTTACAACAAAAACAGACAAGCATTATGAAAAACAAATTAAATTTTGTAGATTTTTTATTTTCAAGTACTGTCGGTCCGCTCATCTGTGTAGCTATTTGCCTGACTGAAACTTCACTTAGAAATATGAGTTTCTCTCCAACTTTTCTTAATTAATATCAATTATATTTTGCCTTTGTACAAAGAAATAGAGAAAAAAAGTAAGTTACTTTAGAAAGGAGTATCCACCAATAAAAATAAGCAGTTTATCATTACATTTCTCCCAAAACTGACAAGCGGAAAGACAACTGAGTTTTAGGGTACCTTTGCTACAAACAAAGCGAACCTAGTAAAGAGCTGAAGGCAAAATAATTTTTCATGAGAAGCTATATCCCTGTCCCCTATTTTATTGTATGGGCGCCATAAAGTCTTGAAAAACGGAAACATGCTTGGAGAAAAATTAAACGAGAGATAGCAAATAGGATAGCAAGACGGATAGCTGGCAAGATAGAAAATATGAAATGTAAGGCTTTTCATCAAATTATAGTTAATGTGTTGAATGCTACCGAATAAATGTCCTTGCTATTTTTCTATCTGTCTATCTTTATCTATCTATCTCTTGTTTCTTTAAATTTTTTTTGTGTTTTTATTAATGGTATTTTTTTTATTTTTTAGGTATGTTTAGGAATGAGAAACAATAAAAATTCCGAATCATGGAAAGAAAATGAAGTGGCGGGTTTCGTCGTTTTTTCACAGTAGCTTTAGATATGTTATTTTAGGTTATGTAAATGTGAATGATTTCCCGCAGGGTTAGGATATAGGACCCGCTGGGTAAGAGCCCCCTGCAGGGTCTAGAAATACAAGAAAATCTACTGTGGAAATTTGACGAAACCCGCTACTTCCTTTTCTTTCCATGATCCAACATTTCTAATCTTCCAACGTAAGATAGGTTGAACTATTTGGTATTGAAGTGTACCTTGATGTATGCTTACATATGTATTCATTTAGAGTATATTTATTTATTTGGCTCAATACCAGCTGAGTATCCACAAATTCCCCAATAGTAGCTAAGTATCCACGCATATTTCCCAAGAGTAGTTGAATATCCACACTATTCCCCTATGGTAGTTGAATATCCACAATAGTTTCCTATTGGTGTTTTCATTATATCCTTTCATAATGCTGATTCCCATGACAATAAAGCACATTAATGCAAGCAATTCACACCTATCATTTAACTTTAATACAGATTTAGGAAAAAAATATTGAAAATCCATAAAAGCGAAGCTCTGAAATGAAAGGACAAACTAACATTTACAGGATAATAATGCATAAAATTATAGTAATCATAGCAAATTTGTTGCAAATTATCTTAAGTATATGCTACTGTTTAAGGACATACTGACATACTTGATTATTGTACTTTATCGTAATAAGAATCAGTATTCCATTAATTAGATATCCTCAAAAATATAAATAATAAATACCATGAAGATATAAATCAATCCACGTATGTTTTTGTCTTGAATTTAAGTTGTACAAAGAAGCCGAAAAATCTACACCCACTTATTGCACCTTGCACTTTAAAACAAGGATGACAAAATCATCAAAAGCGTAGTTGGGCATACAATAATGAATATGATTTGTTGGTAATTACGTTCTTTATAATGTGTTTTACAGGAATCATAACGCAAAGTTTGAAATCGACGGACGGACAGACGCACAGACCCTTATTAAAGAAAAGCTTCGCTTTTGAAAATTATCAACTTAGAGGGCTAATAATCTATTATTTTTTGGACCAAAAACCCTAAAGCCACGATTTTATAGAGTTGATATAATTTCCTACAAATGTTGCTTTCATTTATCATATTATATGAAAAAATTTTGTTAAAAAGGTTAAAATCGTACCTTTTGTATTCTAACATGTATAAATTAGCAAAAAAAGCTAACCATTCCAGACAGACCAACAGACGAACTTAAACTTTAAGTATAGAAGAGCTTAACTTTTAAAAAGAATTAAGTAATGTGTCCGGATTAAAATGTAAGCCATTCCGTGAAATACCACCCTCCTTTATTTAATTATGTCACACTTATTGTATAATACGCTCCTCCTACACAGTTTAATATAGGCGCAGCTGCTAATCCATTAGGGTATGTCCGTTCGTTTGTATGATTTTTAGTGATTGCAACTCACTTTTTTTCATTGGGTATTTTAAATAGATTATTTAAAGAATACACTTCTTTGATATTTAGTTATTTAGGGACAAAAAAATATTTATTGACATTACCTACTAAATTATTTTTACTTTTATTTTTTTAAATGCTGCGCTACTAGTATAAGTTAATTCTATAAGATTTCATATCAAAACCTTTGTTACAAAATAAAAAATAATTGTTTAAAAACTTGTTTTTCCCCAATAGTAGTTGAATATCCACACATTTTCCCAATGATAGCTGAGTATCCAAAAATGACCCCAATAGTAGCTGAATATCCACGTGGATACTCAGCTGGTATTGAGCCAAAACGTTTACTACTTTATATATTAGGATATAGCTTTTTAGATGTATTACTTCATGTTAGTTAAAATGTCGACATAGAATGTTTAAATGTCCTGTATTATATTAACAGGGTTGGCGTTATATAAAGAAACATGATGGCGTGCTTGCCAAGTTTTTAAAACTTTCATCCTATTTTTCTTGTAAATTTAAACTTTGTCTGGATTAAGTAAGAACCAGAATCTTATTCTAATTCCATTATTAACAAGTTTTAACCATCAAAAAGTTTTTAAATTCTAGATAATCTTTGTTTTGTAAATATACTTCTATTTATATTTGTTAAATCTAAAAATAAGTACTATTATTAATTTTTTTTCAGGTTAAAGATCGTTAGCTTTACCTGGATAGAAAAAGCAAATTAAAAGATTATTAGTTCCAGCTTAGTAAATCCGGACTAACAAAACTGGTATTAATTTTATGATTTTACTTTTAATAATCGTGGAAAATTGTTTGTAATACGATACTTTACATGATTTTTCAGTATAGCTGTGAACCGATTCTAATCCAGCGGATATTAATCGGTTTATTATACATACTAGATAAAAATTCTTACATCCTTACAAAAAAAACTTTTTGGACTACTATTAAATCTTAATTGGGTTCTACAAACCATCAGTGTCTAAAACTTTCAACCAATAATTTTAACGAAGAGAGTCCCATAAAAAAATCAGCATGTTAAGTCATAAAAACTAGGGATTATTTAACTCATTTTCAGGGGTTTTCTTTCCGTGACTTCATTAAGGGAATTTCTTCGTCTTCATTCAAATGTGTTGAGAATTACAATAAGAATCTGTACATAATAATTGGGTCAACAAACCTGCTGGTTGAGTGGTTAGGGTCATCAGATAATTGTCATTCGTTGTAGGATTCCTCCAGAACTTTAAACTGGGTATCCACGTCCAGGTTTCGCTCTAGCGTCCATAAATACTCCTGAACATAAATAATTTGGTCAGTAAGCTGCCCTCAAATATAAGACAATTAAGATATTAAATCTAAAGTTAAGCAACCATGCCTAAGCCGCAAGATAAATATAAAAATTATAATGCTACCTAATTAAAGATTAAGTTATGAAACTGTGTCTGCTCAAAAGACGCATGGCTTAGCTAACTGTAAAGATAGCAAGTCACTGTGCATCCAAACACATGCATTAGATCAACTTAGTCTTGATTAGATGTTCCTTATCACCTGGATAAATGTCTATGAATGCAACTTGTTCTTTTTTTTACACAGGCTTTGTCTGTTAACAGTTCTTACTAAGCTTTAGGTACTTTCGAGGTAAGTCATTCCCATGACTTAAATTCTCAACTGACATAGCAGATTTATTTGTGACCAAAGCGCCTTTATTTATGACCTTATATTGGATGAGACTTGAACCCACAACTCCCAGACAACTAGCGGAATTCTGGAACTAACCTTGGTGTCTCCACAGGTGGTTATAACTTTAAATCCAATATAACCAAGAGCATTCAAAACAACCACAGCTGTTGCTTCAAGTCTAAAGTAAAAATATATTCAAAACAACCACAGCTATTGCTTCAAGTCTAAAATAAAAAATATATTCAAAACAACCACAGCTGTTGCTTCAAGTCTAAAATAAATATATATTCAAGACAACCACAGCTGTTGCTTCAAGTCTAAAACAAAATAATTGTCAAGTCTACAAATATTGTTGCTTTGGGTATGATGTAAAGAAATGTATATAATACAATCACAGTTGTTGTTTTGGGTTTAATAACAAAATTATTTTAAAACCAACTATGAGAGTTGCTTCTACCCTGATAATAAAATCATGTTTAAAACAACTACAATTTTTCATTTGAGATTATAAATAAGATCTTAATTAACAACCACAGTTGCTTTCTCAACAATCTTAACAATAATGACAATTAAAAAGCTACAGTTGTTACTATCAGTCTAAACAGTTGTTGATTTGGATCTAGTGTAAAGATATTCACATTTTGAACTACCACAGTTGTTGTTTTAAAAAGAAATAGAATATATTGGTTTCAACTCTAACTTTGATTTTAGGTTTAGAGATAAAATTTAAGGTAGCAACCACAGTTCTTGCTTTAAGTTTGAAACTAAAATTTTATCCAAAACAACAATAGATGTTGCTTTGAGTTGTAGCCAACAATTATAATCAAAACAACCACTGTTTTTCCTGCAAGTTTTAAATAAAAACATATTCTTAACAGCAAGTTAAAATAATGTCATATTTAAAGCTTAATGTCTAAAACAAAATAATGTCTAAATCAGGTGAAGCATACAATTAAATAACATTTCCTAAATGTTGAAAATAAGATCATATTGAAAACATTTATAGTTGTTCCTAACTCAAAAACAAAATAACATTAAAAGCTACAGCTGTTGACTCATGTCTGAAAATAATATTACAGTTTGGAGAATAAACATAAATATGTTTTTAATGTAACAAGAACAATTTTCCCTATAAGAAGCACAGCATTAGTACTTCAACACTTTTGTTAAAACAAGAACAGCTTAATATTTGTATATTTCAATACTGTCTTGGTTAGTAAATCAAATATTCTAATATTGGTAGGTATTGACAATAAATCAAAGAAATAGTTTTTGATTATAGATAGCCTATTTAATTCAATGGCATATCTATAATACAAAGTAGTCTATAATACAAAGTAGCTTGATGTCTGTCCGTCTGTCCATCAGTCTGTCCGTCCGTCCCTTAAGATCTCGGTAACCACTGAACCGATTGGATTCTACTCTTCAGGGAATATACCTACTGGTCCTGTGGTGGTTTTAAGCTTTTTTCTTGGGGGGTGGGACACCCCCAACCCCCCAAAAAATAAAAAAAAACCACCCCCCAAAAATTTTTTTTTTACATTTTTTGTAAAATTTCAGTAGCTGCTAATCAAATTGAGCTCTACCCTTCTGGGAATATACCTACTGGTCCATTGGTGGTTTTAAGCTATTTTCTTGGGGAGTGAGAAACCCCAACCCCCCCAAAAATAAAAATATCCCCACTTCCAAATTTTTTTTATTTTTTTTAATTTTTGTAAACAAAACCCAGTAATTGGGGTGGGGGAACCCCACTGCAACATGGGGCGAATCCCCAATGAATCCCCCCCCCCAAAAAAAAATTTAAATATTTTTTTTAACTTTAACTTTTGTGTATGCAAACAACCTAGGTTTAATTTTTACGAATTGAAATTTTTGTGTATATTGCAAACAACCTGGGTTTAATTTGTACAAATTAAAATTTTTGTGCATAAAGCGCACAGCCTGGGTTTAATTTTACCATAGAGTAATTAAACAAAGAATAATTTTTTTGAATATTTCTTTTAAGCAGGGTTGACTTCCCATAACTATATAGAGCGAAGCCTCTAGAGGCTAGGGGCGAAGCCGCTAGTAGTTTAAAAAGTAGCTATTAAATCTAGTATTGATAAAGAAACAAATGAGAAGCAGCTGGTTTGTAAGTTTGAATTCAAACCTGACGACAATGTCACTGCTATGGTTGAAGATATATTTGGTCAGTTTGATGATTCTAATAATGATATTGATTATGTTACTGTTAACTTTGGATGGAAAATCAGGTTTCTTTTGAGTAAATTATATTTTAATGACAAAATTATATGGGTCTCTCATTTATTGGATTAAAATTTTAATTGAATCTTACTTTATTTAGTAGTGTCCAAACTTTTCCACCAGTAATTATAATCTTCAGATGGCGTAATTATGTTTTCCATAATTGGATGTGTTTCCTCCTTATTTAGTAGCACAGCTACTTATCTAGTAGTGATCGTATGAACGTACGTCCATAAACCATAATTTCATATACAGTTTGCTTTTCAGCCAATGCTTGATCTAAAATATGTTGTTACTGCGCTACTTATGGATGCAATTGTTCTTGTTATGAAAATCAATCAATCAGAGATCTAAAGGGATAAGACAATGGCCGATAAATTGATGTACATCCCCAATGATGATGCACAAATTACCCATTATGTAGATTACAGTTAGTGTCTGAAACTTTTGGACACTCAACTTAATGAACCAACCAATCAAAATTCAATAAAAGTCCCAAAAGTTGTGAAGTCAACGAATAAGAAAACATTACAATAAAACTTTGGGGACTAGTGTAATAAACAGCCTAATGTCCCTTCCCTCCTTGCAAATTAACATATGATGCAAAATTTTAGAAACATTGCAAACTTTGCTTTCAACGCCCAAACCACTGGGAAGCTTCGCCTTGGTTCTCTGATGGTCAATGATTTCTGTGTGGAGGAGGGGAAGGGCCCTCAGCTGTTTACAGGGATGTTAACATTCATATATACATATATTTTCATTACTAGTAGCAGCTACGCCCATAGGGGCCTGTTGGGGTATTATTTCCTTGGGGCCATTCTCTTGGAAGGGTAAAGGGACTCTCCCTAAAAAAGGTTTACAATCTTCCCAGGACATATGAGAAGCAGGACTAACGGCTTGCGATATCCTTTGATACAAACACACAGACAGATATATGTTACTTTTATATAATTTATTTAATATTTTCAAATTCTATCTTTAGATTCTATTAAATTTGTGATAAGCTTTGACAGATATTGTGTACAAATCACTGACTACGATGTTTTTTATTATAAAGCTTTTTAAAATCGATTGGCGTTTCCCTCCAAATGCCTGTAATTACTCCAACCTCAACATTTTTTTAAATAGATGAAAAGTAAGGGAGGGGTTATTTTTTTTTCTAATACATACAGGGCTACCAAGGACGCAATATAACCTAACCTATCCTTATCTCAAGTAATAATCAAATAATGAAACACTACCCCACCCATTTAATTTTTTTTTTTTTTCATAAAATAGGTGGAGGGGGGATTTTTTGTGCTGGAAAAGGGATGGTAATTTCACAGTAGCTTCGCAATTAGATGAATATTACCATCCTTTGAAGAGACGGCATTCCTAAACTCGCAAACCCGCCTGGAAAGCCTCACCATAGTCCCCGGATGTCCTCCATGGAATCAAACATATACCTTCGCTCCAGACTTTCTGACTGACCTTGTGCAACTCAAACATTTGAGTCTAGGAAATGGTGTTCTAAATTTGTTATAAAATTTAAAAAACAAAGTAATTGGATGTCAAGCTGTCTTTTCTTTACTCAGCAGCTATTTTTAGATACATTTAGTTGATTATTCCCTGGTCTTTAATTATGTACATTTAGAACTACTAAAGTAGATAAATGACTGACAAAATGATCTGTCTTTTTGAAATACCTTAAAATATTAACACTTAGATTTAGAAAGTTACATATTTTCATTAAGGTCATCTGACTTTTGATTTTATAAGGTACCTATTATAAATGGTTTAAAACCAAGTATTTTCCTAGAATACCTTCTAATTTAAAACGCTGTATACAGATAACTATGACTATGAAAGTCAACCCTTTCCTGCCGAAGGGCTAAACAGCCTGGAATTTCTGGAGATGACGAACATAAAATTACCAACTTCTTTTGTCCCGATGCCCAACCTTAGGAAAGCTATACTTTATTTTGGGTACAATTTGTGTGATTGTATGTGCGTCTGTCTGTCTCTACAGAAGGATCTCACTAACAGCTAAAGCGATATGTTTCTCCTTTACATTGTAGCTTCTCATAAGTACTTGGAAGGTTTATAACTATTTTGGGGGAGAGTACCACCAACATCCCAAGATAAGGGTATAGTCCCTTTCGTGACATCGTACCTTAACTAAAATTTAAAAGGGGGGAGGGGTTGACTTATTCCCTCCCCCACCTATATTACACATATTTTTATTTTTGGCAAATTTTGTAGATAACTTGTAGCTATTTTCATAATTTTAAGGATTTGAAAGGTTAGGACTTTCAAAGAATGCATAAGATGTATTACCCTCTGCAGATCTAAATAGATACAACTTATTATAGTGTCCAATAAAAAATGACGTTATACAATACAAATGGCCAATAATAGGCCAGTATACATTGTAATTGACCAATAATAAATTGTATACTGGCCTATCATTGGTCCTTTGTTCTGTATGACGTCATTTTTCCCTGTTTCCCCTAAATAGTATAGCCAAACCCTCAGAGAACTGAAACTGCCTGGTCTGGAGGTGCCAGAGCTGCCAGCTGTTTTCCTCTGGGATTTCCCCAACCTGGGATGGTTCTACTCCACAAAGGAATGTGCAATCATGGTCTCTCATTCGTTGGCTTAAAAACTTTGGACACTTGATTGATAAATTCTTGATTGGTTAGTTCAGATTAGCAGGGGGTAATTTTGTTTTCATCATTGGGAATGTACATCAATTTATCATCCATTGTCTTACCTCTAAAGATACCTAAGTCAGGTGTCAGTTTGTCCCACAGAGTAATTATTACTTTATTATAATAATCATCCTTTCATCTTAATCTACCAAATGAAAAATTTTGTTTATCATCATTTGGAATGTACATCAATTTATCATCCATTGTCTTATCCCTAAAGATCCCTGGCCAAATATGCATTAGTAAGAAACTTTGAAATTATGATTATACAACGACTAAGGGAGATTTAGAGACAATACCTGTGGAATTTTGTTTATCATCATTGGGAAAGTACATCAATTTATCATCCATTGTCTTATCCCTAAAGATCCATGGATAAATTTACAATAGTAATAACCTATGAAATTATGATTATACAACCACTAAGGGAGATTTGGAGACAATACCTGTAGGATTTTTCCAGAAAATGACTGCTAGCCAAAGAGTTGTGCTTAATAATAATCGGATAAGATATATTGATCTTACAGGCAAAGACATAGATAAGATGATATCCTATTATTTAAATAGTAATTTGCTTTTGTCTGTTAATTAAGATCTCATTAACTATCGATTTCATTAAGTTCTTCATTAGCTGAGCTTTAAACAGCTTTCAAAGTTAGCTAAAAAAATACTTTCCTCTGTTAGATCTTTTTGTGTTGTATTCAGGCAATATACATGTTAATTGCTTATGTCGATGGATAGAACTAAAGACAAAGTGATTTAAAGGCACCCCGAAGTAGGGAGTCACATTTTAGGGAGCGGGGGGTTAAATATAATTTGTTCATCTTCAGACAAAAAGCCTAGCTACTTTATTCTTTAAACTAGCAGCTACGCCCCCTAGAGGCTTTAAAGGCACTTGCGGTGATGGGGGATTTTATTCGACCATGACCCATTTTTTTTATTTTAGATACTAAAAGAAAAAGTTTTAAAAAAATAGAGGGGGGATTATATTTTTTCTATGGGAGGGGGGGTTACCTCTCCCAAAATAGCTATGAACCTCCCCAGAACTATGAGAAGCTACACAGTTAACATACCATTGTATACAGACAAAAACACCTTACTACTTTATTCTTTAAAATCTACGACTTTTTTAGGGTTGCATCCAAATACAACAATTTACCTGTCAGAAAATGATATAACTCAGGTAACTAAAAATACACTTATATTCAATTGAAATTATGACTATCTATAATACAAAGTAGCTTGATGTCTGTCCGTCTGTCTGTCTGTCCGTCTGTCTGTCTGTCTGTCTGTCCCTTAAGATCTCGGTAACCACTGAACCGATCGGATTCTACTCTTCA
>LS052677.1:0-10582 GCA_900241095.1 Acartia tonsa | reverse complement strand
TTAAAATGGTGTGCGGGTATAATCTGTACGTTCAGCCGTTTGGCAGCTAGCAGCCTTTAAAATTCATAGATTTTTGGCAATATTCGTTACCAGCAATATTTTACCGTGAACTGCAGTAGATCCCAAAAATCAGATCAATCGGATGATTACACCACATAAAAAATTGTTTTAAATGGACGTACGGACAAATTCTAGTAACGATTATTATATAGTTGCTACGCTAAAGTCGTACCTAACTGCTACATGAATCATCATGCAAATTTGGAAATCGATAGGACAATTCTAACGTGCCTAAATTATATATAAAATCCGTTACGTATGGACCGACCCTAATTATAAAAAAGCCTCGCTATTAAGAAGACAAAAGACCGCCAGACATTTTGTTGTGCTTATTTTTACATTGCATTGCTATTATCTGACGATTTAACCATTTACCTAACGTTTCTTTTTCAGAAAATCAAAAACTTCAGGATATGCTTCAAGAAGAATCAAATGAAAGAAAAAAGGTATTATTTGGTGTCCTTCATAGGGATAAGGGGTAAGGCAATTAAAGAAAATTCTACATTAACCCATTTATTACATCAGCTTCTATTAAAGCTAGAGAGTAACAAAAATCAATCGTCTTTTAAAACTTTTTTTTTATTTTTTTACAGACAATTTTCTACTACTATTAACATAAAAATCATAAAATTAACACCAGTTTTGAAAAACGGGCCTTCAGCCACTGGGGTCTAACAAAACTGGTTTTTGTCTTATAATTCTTTTATTTCAACATCCGCAGAACGCTGTCTATAATACGATGCGATAAATGACTATTATTTAAAGGAAAAGGAAGAATTAAGTAGCAGACTTTCTGAGCAAGAGGAGGGGAATAGTGAAGAAATTGACCAGATTAAAGCAATCCTTGCGGATAACCAACAAAAAAGGTATATTACATAATGCATGGATCTAAAGGGATAAATAAATGGCCAATAAATTGATGTACATTTCCTATGATAAAATACACAAAATTACCCTTTCTTTGGATTTCAATTAGCGGTTGAAACGTCTGGACACTTAACTTAATGAACCAGGGTATTAAAATTCAATAATCAGCCCAATGTCCTCTTCTATCCTGAATATAACTTTAGGGGATGGAAATAAATATCCCCCACCCCCGTCCTTATCTGTTTTTTTGTTTGTAAAATTTTCGGTTTTAAAATCCATAATTGATTGATTGATGTAAGATAAAAGTGACGAAATTCAATTCACCACCACCTGGTGGTTTTTAATAAACTAATGGAATCAAAAAAATGTTTTTTTTTTAAACTTTCCTCAAAAAACATTATTAAGATTAAATAAATAGAAGGATTTAATGTAAAAGTTTTTTTTTCTCGTTTGAATAGCAATATTTGGAGGGAGGAACATTAGACTATTTACATTGTTCAAGATTTCTAACCAATATTTTTTATCTATAGAAGGGGTGATTTTGTTTATCATTATTAAGAATGTTAATTAGTCGTCCATTTTCTATCATTGCAATCATACAACATTTACTAACGCACAGACAGGCTAACCTACTCTAATATAGAAAAGCTTTGCTGCCAAAAACGTATAACTCTTTCCTTAAAGGTGCAAACCTGTTATCGTCGAAATCTGGGTTAGTCCGTCCGTTGGAAACAATTTCCTCTATCCGTAAATTGTAGTATATAAGAATAGCCATAACGACAATATACAAGGATTTCTGTAAAAATTCGGTATAAAGCTCGTACTCTATAGTCGTTTCCTGAAAGTAAGTTTTTCTTTTATAAACACACTAGCGGATATGCCCCCTAGAAGCCTCTAGGGGCAGTTATGATGGGGGATAATTGTCTACCCCACGCCCCAACTATTTTCAATTTAAGTTTTACAAAGAAAAAATGAGAGGAAAAAAATTGGAGGGGGTCATTTTTATCGTTTGTAGAATAGATACCCTCCCCAAATATAGTTAAAAACCTGCCTTGGACCTATAAGAACCTTCACTGTAAAGGAGAACCATATCGGTTCAGCGGTTAGCGAGATCCTTCGCTACAGACATAAAAAGCTTACTACTTTATATATTAGGATTGATTATTTTGCTATTTTGGCCTAAATTTTTTATGATTATTGCCAAAATGATTAGACACTATGTTATAAGCGAAACATGTCTATAAATATGCCATTTTTATATTTTATTTTTTTATGAATGAAATCCTCCTTGTTAAATTTTAAAGTTTGTTAAAACCTAATTACAAAGATAAACAATGCTTTTTAATTAAATTTTAAATTGGTATATAGAAAGATAATTGAATAGATTGAAAATTAATAAATATAGAACAAAAAAAAAATTTGTACTTATAAAAAAAAATCTATTTGTACTATGTTAAAAATCTTATTTTTGTAATTAGAAGGAAGAAAAATAAAAGAAAAATAGTAAAAATGGAAAATATTTAAATTTCAAAAATTTCAGAAACATCTACATATCAATCTATCTACACATCTACATATCTATCTATCTATTTATAAATTTTATGACCTCTTTAGAAGAATGTATAGGAGACAAAATTGAGCCCTATTTATATCTTTACATATCTATATATCTATCTATCCACCTACATATCTATTTATCTATCTATCCATATACATATCTATCTATCTATCCACCTAAATATCTATTAATCTATCTAAAAATTTCAGGACCTCTTTAGAAGAATATATAGCAGACAAAATTGAACTCTTTTTTCCATGTACATATCTATTTATCTATCTATCCACCTGCATATATATTTATCTATCTACACATCTACATTTATATCAATCTATTTATAAATTTTAGGACCTCTATAGAAGAATATATAGAAGACAAAATTGAACCCTTTACAATCTATCTACATATCTATTTATCTATCTATCCATATACATATCTATCTATCTATCCATCTATCCATATACATATCTATATATCTATCTATCCATATACATATCTATCTATCTATTTATAAATTTTAGGGCCTCTTCAGAAGAATTTATAGGAGACAAAATTGAACACTTTACTATCTATCTACATATCTATTTATCTATCTATCCATATAATTATACATATCTATATACCTATCTGCATATCTATCTATCAATCTATTTAAAAATTTCAGGACCTCTTTAGAAGAATAAATAGCAGACAAAATTGAACCCTTTCATATCTGAATTTCTATTTAACTATCTACCCATCTATATATCTATCTATCTATCTATTTATAAATTTTAGGACCTCTTTAGAAGAATATATAGCAGACAAAATTGAACCCTCAATATCTGAATTAAGGTGACGTTCATACAAAACAAAAATAAATTTGTTACTAAACTTTTTATTTCAATTAATAAATTAGAAACAAAACATTAATTATGCATGGCTAAGTTTTAGGACATAGCTCTGTCAAAAAAGCTTACAGAACAAATGTTTTAAAATGGTAACATACTTTCTTTAAAAGAAAAAAGCATTTGATTTTTAATATCACAAGCAGTTGCGTCCCTAGCATCTAGGGGTTCTATATTCGAAGGCATATGGAAGAGCATAAATATAGGCTAAATCATACCAAGACTTTTTGAAATAGCCTAAAACCATCATGGTACCTATATGACGCTTCACTGTAAAGGAGGAAAATATCGTTTCGGTGGTTAACGAGTTCCTTTGCTACAGACGAAAAAAGCTTGCTACTGTATATAATAGGATTTACTTATTGATTCAATACTAAATTGTTACCCACTCCCCTCCTTTTAAATAAAAGGTGTTTATAGCTTAAGCCCCTTCTGAACTTTTTATACCAAGACATACTCAAAATCAAAGTTGTTTATTATTAAATTCAGGAAAAAATGGTCCACCAGTAAAATAACAATAAATATGAATAACAATTTCCTGAAAGTTTTATTAATTTTCTGTATTGTATGAGCACCTGTGAACAATAGACATGACCTTGATAATACCAACACAAATCTTCAACTTGGAATCAAAAGATTAGGCAAAATATTTCAAATATTGAACTTTACAGGAACATTTATTGGAAAGGATTTCAGAAAATTATTAATACTGTTCGAATGATTTTTCGAACAACCAATATTAGATTTTTAATGACACTGGTCTGTATATGGCCTAAAAAAACTTAATTAATAACTAAACAAACTTATTTAAAGCCTTAATTATGATTATTAATCATTAAGTAACACCCATCAGACAACCAACTCTTTGATTGTAGAACTATTAACTGGAAATCCTTATTGAACATGGTAATGAGTTGCACCTGTGTTGGGTTAAGCCCTACTCTAACTTTTAAATGTTGCACACCTGACATTGCAGCAGTAGGATAATTTTTAATGTCCTTATTTATGACACAGTGTTAAACTGAATTTCAAACCTATCACTGTGTTGAGAGTGTTGAGGCACAAACGTAGCTTGGGTTAGCATTAATTATAAAGTATCTTTAAGAACCTTAGACATTAGGTCTATACATTCATTATATTTGAAACAACTAAAACTTAATTAGATAACAAGATTGACCACAACGATGAGGTAACAAATGAGGAATTGGACAATCTAAAGCACAAACTTGAAGACGACATTACAAGTGTCACAGATCAGCTGACTCGCGGCATTGACGAAATGCGCAACACACTATTGGACGAAACTCAGGAAATGCGCCAAATTCAAGAGAAAGAGAATGAAGCGCGGAAACAAGAAAATGCTGAGGCTTTGAAACAGGAAGATTAATCTTTCTTATTTATTTTCATCCAGAGAAATTTATAGGGCTGTTTATTACACAAGACCCCAAAGTTTTATAATAACATTATTTTATTTGTTGGCAATGTTTGGGAATGTTATTGAATTATGATTGGTTCATTGAGTTGAGACTCATTGTCATTTATTATGGTGCTGCTATTTCTATGATTATTAAAAGTACATGTTAGGGGAGGTTAAGTAAGGGATTTTAAAGGCCATTGATTGGTTTCTCTTGTTTTTTGAAAACTAGAACTTGTATAACACATTTCTTGATACCAAACCCTGTGGAGAGGTATCTTTTTAACCTAACCCAAACAAGATTAATTAAAGTTGGAGGATGAAACGAAGAATCTGCTAAACAAAATTGAAAATGAATCTGACCAATTAAAAAATTCCCTAGAAGAACAGGTTAATATGTGTTAAGATATCTGTCTGTAAAAGTAACAGGATGTCTATTTGTAGCAAAGGATCTAGCTAACCGTTTGGCCGATCAGGGTCTCCTTTACAGTAAAGCGTCGTAAAGGTCTAAGTGAGGAGTATATTTATTTTTGGGGACTCTCTTCCAAAGAGAAATCGTCCCTAGAAAAAAATTACCCCTCTTTAAAACTAAAATCGAAAGGAGTGAAAGGTATGTGTGCCTTTCTGTCATTTAGTTGTTTAAAATCTTTACAACAGATATACCAAGAAGTTTTAACGTTTCAGAAATATAGGGGACTATTTAGTACTAGCGGCTACGCCCCTAGAGGTCTCTAGTGGCACTTTAAATATTTTTTTTCTTCAAATTTCTAGTTGGAGAAAAAAAATTATATTATTTTGTGATTTCTCTTGGGAGGGTGGTGGTACCTTCCCTAAAAATAGTTATAAAACCCTCCCGGGACCTATGAGAAGCTACTTTGTTATGGAGAACCCGATCAGTTCAGCGGTTATCCTGTTTCTTTATTATAAGGATTGAAATGAAAGAAAAATGTAATCTACGTCAAAGTTGTTGCTAAGGTTAAAGTGTCTTTAAATACTAACTTGTAAATGTCTAAATGTACCATCATCTGTAGCATAACACGTATCGCATATGCTCGTTGTATGTCCGAAAGGTTCGAATCTCAGCATACTGCACCGCGTCATAACTGAAGACGTTAATAATGATTCTAACTGCTGCATTTTTAGAAGCGCCAAAAAAGTATCTTCACTACTAAAATAATATTTGTTACATTATTAAAATGGTGTAAAATATGTGGATATTATGACAGGGGAAAAGTTGCTAACATGGATATTATTTATTGGTCAGTTCGTTTATCCAGTAGTAGAGGAGGGGATAGGCTAAAAGGGTTTGATAGGGTGTATCGTTATTTTAGTTAGCTACAAGTTTCACTTTATTAGATAATCTGGTGTAAGACCCAAGCAATATTAAGTTGATCAAAAACTAATTTCCAATAAATGATAACATTTACTTTTTTCTAGGGAAAAGAACTTTTTGAGAAGATTGAATCTGAGAATGAACAAAGAAAAGCAGAGGCTGATCAGGTATTAAGGTCCTTTCCCTTAAAGTTTCTGTTGAACATTAAAGACCTTATTTTTTAAATTAATCCATGAATGGGGGCTCTTATCCAGCGGGGCATTACAGTATCCAATATATATTAACCTTATCTGGCCTAAAGAATAAATTAAACAAAAGAAAAAAATTATTTTTCTCGACTACTTTTCAAGATAGATGACTGAATTTTTGTATGAATATTTCTATATCAATGAGCATCCAGAATGTAATTTACGTTATCCGTTGATCTGTCTGTAATGCTACAATATATGAATATTTGATAGATATAAAAATTTCGCGAGTAAGGTTTCGTGATTTTTTATCCAACCTTTTCCCTTTTTATTCTTACAAATGATCTTTAAATCTCCCATTCTTAATTTTTGTGTGCTTCGCTTCTTATGGATGTTGTCATCCTTGTATACTACTCACTCAATATTTTTCTTTTTAGTAGCGAAGCTACTCTATAATTCACTTTCTCAGTCCGTCAGCCTGGCAGTCAGTCAGCTTGTAAGACACTGCTTTACAAAATAGAAATCTGATTTTGGGTGAGCAGATTTTCCGTATCTATGAGCATCCAGGATATAATTCATTTTGTTCAACGGTATGTCATTCATTCTACAAAGATATAAAAATTTTAACATATAATCGCTACTTAAGGATGTTGTCATCCTTGTTTAGTACTCATTGATTTTACTTTTTATTCAGATATTAAAGTAAATAATAAAGTGGGCATTAACTATATGCTACTTTGCCTATAGGATGAAGACCCTTTCCGATTTTGTATTGGGTCTCTGAAATCAGCTAATAGCGTTGGAATTTGGAAATTTAAACACAGTCAAGCCCCTACAAAAGAACAGAAATCAATTTTTTAGCAGACGAAAAGGGTCTCCACCACTAAGGTCAGGTAGTTGTCTGATTTAAGAACTAAAGCATATACATTTGATATTTAGATAAAAGCCAGAATAGAACAGGACAAACAAGAATTGAAAGAATACATGGAAAAAGATTCCATGGCTATTAAAGAGAATCTTGCTAGAGAAAAGGTAATTTTTTCCTGTATGGCTTAAAAAACGATTATTATCATCTGGATTAGAACTGATTCTCCAAATTTATGTACAGCATTGTATTACAGACAATTTTCTACGAATTTTTAGATATTTTAAGGGCTAACCAAACTGGTTTTAATCTTATAATTTTCTATTTTGATATATGCGGAAAGTTGTCTATAATACAATAAGATAAATAAATATTATAGATTATAATTTTTTATCGGCTCAAATTATCATCATATAGAAGTAAGAGGTTGACTGTTAAGCTGTCTGTTGTTTGTAGCCGTCGATCTCGTGGAGAGTCAACTTCCTCCCCATCCCCTCTATATCAAGTCCCCCCAAAAAAATCTAACCAGGGATAAGGTATAAACAATAAGCGAAAAAATCTAAAATAATATTTGAATTGAAAGAGTACATGGAAAAAGACTCTTTGGCTATTAAAGAAAATCTTGCAAAAGAAAAGGTAATGAATATTGAATATACGTGGATATATTGGTTGGGAAAAGTTTAGGTTGCTATTATGAACCTCATTTATTGGTCAGTTCGTTCTCCAGTAAGAAAGAAATGAAATAAAGGGTTGGGGGGGGTCGTTTTTAGCCAGCTGCGAGTATCACTTTATTAGAGTACATATCCAGATAATAATATATCGATTTAAAAGGTGCTATTTTTAAGATTTTTTAACGGCTCGAATTATTCTAATATAAAAGTGAGAGGATATATGTTTATCTATCTATCTGTGTGTAGCATAAGATCTCGCTAACCGCTGGACCTATATGGTTCTCCTTTACAATGAAAATACAAAAATTGCAATTGACAAAATAAAAACAAATCTATTTATCAAATTAAAAACACTACTAAAAGTGTTATAAAAGTAAATGTATTTAATAAAATTTCTCCAAAATTACAAAATTTAGTTTTTATATTGGGATTAAAAATTTAGATTATTAAAATTCTGATTAAAATTTTGAAACCTTACCCAGAATAAACTAATCACAAGATATGAAATTGACAACAAAAACTGTATTTGTTTGGAAAGTTTATGATATTAACTTTACTTGGTATCTGTAAAGACTCGGCATCCGAAGTTTAAACCATATTCAGCCGCACAGCTATTAAAAGCCATAGAATAAAATTTATAAAAAGAATAAGCCACTCTTGGCAACGCATTAGGCTAAGACATTCCACCAGAGTCGCTGATTTTGGCTACGGTCAAACTAAACACCTTTTCTGTTTTTTTATTAAGAATATATATGTGTGTCTTATTGATTATTATTGAACTTTGTTTTTACGGATGTTATCATCCTTGTTTTTTTCTCAGGAATTATTAAAGCAGAGAATGGATGAAGAAACTGCTAAATTAAAGGAACAACTGGAAAGTGAAAATAAGGTACAGTTTAGTAGATTTATAATAGATTTTTTTACAAAATGTTTTCCCTCAAAGTGCCTTGTAGAGCACTGAAACCATCAGTTTTTGAAAAAAAAATAAATAAGGGAGGGTGTAGTTTTTGGTTTGTTTTCTTATTACTTTAGTTTTAGGTCAGGTCATATTGGGTCCTGGGTAATCCTATTTTCAATTTCTTTCAAAAGTAGCGGGAGAAAGTATCTCAAAAATCAGCCATGTGAAGGGGACGTTGCCGTTCCTGCAATGTGAAGTTATAATAATGAGTGATTATTTATCTCTTTTTAGGGGTTTTCTTTTCCACTTCTCCTTTCATCTCCATCATTTTTATGACGTCACATGGCTGATTTTTGAGACACTTTGTCTCGCTTCTTTCAAAACAGTAATAAAAATACTAACAATTTATCTATCAATATATCTACAGAAGCTAAACTAATCTATCTATCTATTAGGAAAGAAATGAATCTAGTACAGAGATGAAAGCTACTCTAGAAGCTGAACTAATCTATCTATCTATTAGGAAAGAAATGAATCTAGTACAGAGATGAAAGCTACTCTAGAAGATGAACTAATCTATCTATCTATCTATTATGAAATAAATGAATCTAGTATAGAGATGATAGCTACTTTAGAAGCAGAACTAATCTATCTATCTATCTATTAGGAAAGAAATGAATCTAGTACAGAAATGAAAGCTACTCTAGAAGCTGAACGACAACGTCTTGAGGCCAAGCTTAAGCAGGAATGTTACTATGTATTCTATTATTAGTCAAATATAATTAAAAACATGAAATCTAAAATAAAGCCCCCCCAAAAATGTTAATCTTGCATTTTAAAAATTCAAGCTTTTCTATAAATAAAGTTGATCTGTCCTTCCATGACAGATCGCTCTTATTTAGCAATTTTAGTATTGTCCATGTTAATTTAAACTTAGCATAATGATTCTTGTAAAAGTGAGGTGTGACATAAAGCGTTGCAACTCAAAATTATTAACAGAAAGTCAGTTTGTCCATTTGCATCATGATTACACTTAAGCATTTTTAACACTAAAAAGTAGTGTTTATCTTACAAAATTCTCTAGAATTTTTAAAATATTGATTCTTAGGAACAATGTTATAAGAGGAGCATTTCTATAATTAAGTTTTAAAAATTTTTGGGGGAGGGTCTTAAAACCAGAGGTGGTTTTGGGGTTAGGGCCTACTCTAAAAAAATATAAATCTATTCTATTACTCTTATATTAAACATTACCTGCAACTGCTCAGGACCAAGCTGACCTGGAGAAAAGAATGGCAGAAGAGGCGGAGAAACAGGCGCAGAAAGAAAAAGAAATTCAGGTAACATTGATTATTTTGATCTTTGCTTTGGGAATGATTTAGGAAGCAGCTTATAGTGCCTTAAAAAGTAAGAACGTCATACAATATAAACGACAAATGATAGGCAGTATACATTTTAATCGATCAATGGTAGGCAAGTATGACGACATTTTTATAGGCACCATGGGCTGCTTCATGATTTAGCTACTTATTATAACCCTACCGTGACCTAAGTATGGCAGTTGAATACCTCCAAAATAAAAGATATTAAGTAACTAGTGACGAAAGCGGCCTTAGGCCGCCTTAGGGTCCGAGTTATTAGAAATAAACAGAGGGACATTTCAAATTATATAGTAGCTTCTCTACTAAAAAATATTTTAGCGGAAAATCTTACATGAACTTTATATGTCTGTCTGGTACACAATCAGAATCATGGTTTACTTTAAAATAAAAATAGAAAGCACATTTGTCTGTGAGGATTTCGCTGACTAAAAAGCATCATATATTCAATTATCTTTGTCAGTC
>LS052669.1:4291-17838 GCA_900241095.1 Acartia tonsa | reverse complement strand
AACCTAGGGTAATGAAATGCACTATGTCCCAATTTAGGTTCTGACACTAAAGTCAAAGCACCTTCGAAGGCACTGTGAACTAAAGAATATTTAAATACTATTGCTAATAAGCAATAGTCAAGATAGATGTCCAATTTTGAAAAAGCAATTTACTTCTTCTGGAAAGTTTTCAGGCTACTTAAAATAATTGACCCTACCGACACCCACTCTCAAACAGTAACTTTTAAAATTTGACATTTCTTTAGTTTAATTTAAATAATAAAATAACATAAAATTAAACTAGATAGATCTATCTGTCTTAATTATTACAAATACTCAATATAGGTATTTCTGCTTCAAGTGTTTATAATGGAAATATAGGTATACCCTTCTGCGAGTGTTTATAAGAAAATTGAAAAGGTTGAAGAAAACATTGTAATATAATTGAAGTCTAGGGTGCAGCCACTATAAAGCAAAAAAGAGCATAAATAAAATGTAAAGGTTGATATTAAATCAAGGACGACAGCATCCAAAAAAGAAGTTTTGCGACCTTTAATCAGGGAATAAAGTTAAGTATAATCTTAATCTCAGTTGCTTCGTCAACACTACCTTAGAAGGAAATGGACGTACAAGATACAATTATACAAAGGTTCAGAACAATTTTCTTTTAAAATTTAATAAACAAAACCTGACAATGACGTTGGATGGAACTGACGAACATATACTTTTCATAACAGAGCTTTGCTTTCAATAAAAAGTCAGTGGCACCGAACATTTTTATAATTCCTTGCCTTAAGGAAATTCCTTAGCTTTGCGAATTCATTGTTCCACGGTTCCACAATGTAGATTGTTTAACATAACATTGGATTAAGAACAAAATTATCCTT
Source organism: Acartia tonsa (assembly GCA_900241095.1). Classification (NCBI taxonomy): domain Eukaryota; kingdom Metazoa; phylum Arthropoda; class Copepoda; order Calanoida; family Acartiidae; genus Acartia; species Acartia tonsa. The sequence continues at coordinate 16,972 of LS052669.1, read as the reverse complement.
TATTGATACATTGATTTTTATATATAAATATACTTTGTTTTTCCCTGTTTTACCCTTGAAAGCCAAAGTGCAAGGCTTTCTTCTGGAATAGCTATTATCGCATGATAGACAGCATGCCGCAGATAGTAAAATAAAAAATGTTAAGATTAATTACAACTGTGTTGGCCTAGACCTTTTGTTTTTATATTTTTCTTTGTTCGTCTATTGTCTTTATTACGATACATAAATTTTCGGTTTAAAGCTGATTCTAATCCAGCGGGTCTTAAACGTTTTCAAAGCCATAATGGAAAGTTGTGCTTGTGTCCTTTATTATGTTTATCTTGAGTTTTGGAGAAGGATGAATGTCTTATCGTGGAAACAGTCACAACTCACTGATATGAACAGTTGTATAATCAATGTTTGTTGTCTGTAATTCTAACATGGTCTTTTAAAACACAAATTCAGCTTATACCAACAACGAAATTAATTTTTAAAAATCACGAAACCATGTTTTTTAGCTGTCGTTAGGTGGCAACACTTGGCGACCTTTTCATCTATTCCCCAAATATTATTTTAGAAATATTTCACTTGTTGGCTTATTTCTGCACACAATTAAAGTTATTGCCTTATTATATTTTATATCCATCCGTGGAAACCTCATTTGCAGACATATCTCATTTTAGCATATCATTGTAAACTTTTTATCAATACACGCTTAATCAATGGGTTACCCCTCAGGGATGTAAAGGGATAAGACAATGGCCAATAAATTGATGTACATCTCAAATGATGAAACACAAAATTAACCTTTCTGTAGATTTAAATTAATGGTTGAAACATTGAACACTTAAATCAAAATTCAGTAATTTTCTTTGAATTTTGCAGATTTTCTCTTTTTCTTTTCTAATATGAAAACTAAATATCTGATCTATAACTCACTTGTCCGTTAGTCCATTCCATGAATTTTGTGCTTCGTTACTTATGGGTGGTGTCATCTTTGTTTTGTTCCTATTAATTATTGTAGAGCGCCTGCACTGATAAATTAAATGTTTCTTCTCCTTAACTCCTGAGATGCCTACTATGGTATTTGAACAAATTTATGGACAACGCAAACCTTCTAATTTTCTCTTAGTATCTTAAAACTAAAAGTTTTAAGGGACAAAGCAAAACATAAAAAAAATTGTTACCTAAATTAATACCAACACGTTTTTGATAAACTTTGATTGGAAATTTTTTTTTATATCTTTTGATAAATTTATTGTTTTTTTTATAGATTTTCTATACCTATTATTTTTTTATGTTTGTATGATTGTATACATTTGTCTTTTTTTATAGCTATTCAATCATTTCCGCAATATGTATAGTGTGAGTATAAAAAATTGATTTCCGATTTTGTGAGAAAACCAGATGGAAATGATAAAAACTATAAAAAAAAAAATTATGAGTCAAATTTATTTCAGGTGCATCTTAAAAATTCCAGAAGTAAAAAATGTAAACAATTATGTAAAAGCTGTTAAATGCATGTTTAATTTAAGAGATATTAAAGAGAATCTGAACTTTTTTCATATTTTTTCTATATATTTGTATCATATTATCATAACTTATTCTAGCAGATGATTTAAGTTGGCGAAAGAAAAAAAAACTAACCATTCCTTTCTCATAAAGGGTTACCTTCTAATCTTATCTGTTATCGCGTCTTTTGCATTTAATTTTGCAATTTGATGTGCTAATTTAATAACAAATACGAAAAATTACTAATTTTATTATTTCCTAATCGGATATATCTGCCCCTTGTACCTTATAACAATTTAAGGAAAATAGAGTGTAAAGTATTGCTGGTTTTATAGTATATTGATTTCAGTTCTTTTACGGAAATGTTTGAACACCTCTTTATAACCCATTGCAAATCTTAGGTATTCCATTTAAAACATTACTATTAAAAATATTAAATTTATTGCTTAAATCAAATCCTATTATGTAAAGTAGTACGTTTTTTTGTCTGAAGCTCAGGATCTCGAATGACCTATTGGGTTCTCTATTTTAGAGAAGGTTTACAAAGGTCTTTTGATGTTTATAGGCAATTTTATTTTTTTATGTTTAAATCGTGGGATGGTTTTAAGCTATTTTTCTCCCCTTTCTTTCGAAAACAAGGCCCCTAGATGCTAGGGGCGCAGCCGCTAGTTGTTGAAATGTTAAAAAAAAAGTTGTGGCTAGTAAATTAGAAAAATATAGTTGTATATGTTAAGTGGCTGTTTAGTTGAAAAGTAGTACGGCTACTGCATGCAGTTGTCATATGTCTTACCCAGATTTTCTAAGATGAATATAGTACACTCACTGTTAACAAGAAACAATCTGCGATTGTCACAAGTAGCGAAGCTATAACTTTAAAGTAAATATTTTTATAAAAAAAACACAGAAAATAGTAGTTAAAATTAAGCCATTAAATCGAAAGTAAATCTATTTACACAATAATGGTGAAAAATTATATATAACAATTTTATTATATGCCATTTTTTCTAGATTTAAATCCATCTTAAAGTAGTTATTGTTGATTAAGGCAAATAGCTAAGTTGTACAGACGAACGCACTTTCATACTCAATTGGTATAGTAGCTTTACTTTTAAAATGAAAACTCCAGAAACCTTTATATTATCTGGTATATTATTATAGTTTTTACCCTTTACATTCCATTGATCAATTGATATGATTTATCTCGGAACAAAAATGAGGATTTAAAATTGTACAGAGGAATACTTTATAGTATGAAATGTCGTAATAAGGACTTTATTGTAATGAAATTAAGTGTTATGAGAATTATAAGAATTTCCACTAAATTAAACTCTGGTTCTTAATAATATGTAAAAAAAACAAGCAATGTATAGATTTTTTTATAAAGTTGTTCACGAAAAAGGAAATAAAAATTTTAGGAATAAACCCTATTTTGCTAAACTAGTCATTACAAAGAAAAAGTCCAGGGCAGGTTTTAAGCTATTTGGTGGGGGTAGATTTTTCCTACTTCCATTACCTATTTTTTCGTCTGTTAGATACCATTCTCACGACTTTACACATACGTTTTTGCTTAGCCCATCTCATTTTAGAGCAAGTGGGGTTCTCATGATGTAACAAGGACAATTTTTTTTAAATAGCCAATGATATTATTTATTATTCCTCTTTCTTTTCTTACTCTAAGCATCATAAGAAAAAATTGTACACATATTTACATATATAAAATTCACACTGTTCCTTTAAAGGTGGAATGAATTTTGATAGATATATATGTATTTCAACATAAGCATACAAAAATAATATTATTACACATATTTACATAATTTTATGAATGGTTTGGTACTTTCATAATCTGGGTTTGGCCGTTGCAAAAGCTCGAAATACATTAGCCGATAATTGACGCCATTTCTTGATGCACATCCTTTAGGACAAAACAAGAACGAATTATACCAAAGCAAAGTTTTAAATAAAATTATGCTGAAATGAAGAAACGTCTAAGTTATTGTCGGCGTAGCTATAGTTATAATTTGAATTCAATTTTTATTACGACCATTCATTCACTTAACTATGTGAAAGAATGTTGCTAGAGAAAGTTGTCCTAGGGGTGATGGGTTCCAATCATGAAAGTTGGTTATATGGAGAGAATTAAAAACACCTGAAAAAAATAAGCAGGACTATATCCTCTTATGGCTTACACCCATGTGACAAATCTCTGTGCACACACCTGGTTCTAAGCATGCAATATTTTTATTTTTATTAATCTTATATTTCAAAGTAGCACGATGCCTGTATTTGTTCATTCAAATCTAGGAAACCTCGTGCATTAAAATATAAACTAAGGGGGCTCGACAGCCGCGCATAAGCTTCAAATTAAAACCCATGTTGTGAGCAAAAAAGAATTACAAAAAGATTGATTGTCTGTTTAGAAATAGGTTTAGACACCAAGTTAAATTTTAAAGTTTTAATATGACAATTTCACTGAGGTTTATTATACGTACAATGTAGTAAAATTTTTGGTCCGAAGCTTACGGTCTCAATAACTACAGACATGATCGAGTTCTAAAGAAGCTTCACAATCACATAGGCCCATGAATGGTTTTATGTTATTTAAGATTTTAGTATGGTATGTTTTAAAGTTTTTTTTTCTGCCCCCTTTTTACATATTTGCAGACAATGTCCCTAGATGCTAGTAATCTTACTAAAATTAAACTTTCTACTTTAATATAATATTTCATTGATACCTATAATATAAAATGTTCCTATTTGTAACCTCTGACCCTCTCCTAGTCATTACATATATTTACAGTATGGCCATTTAAATTCCGAACATTCCAGGATGTCCACTCACTTCCGCAAATCAATTAAAGTTTTGGTTGCCTAACATTGGCCTTAAAAATGCGAAAATGTTCATGAATTAAATAAACAAGTATGACAACATCCACAAGAGAGAAGATAGGTCGTTCTAAGAAACACCATTTCATAATAAGAAGATCAGCTAAATTTTAATCAAATTAGCACAATTAAAAAGGGATATAGTAAGGCCTTTTTGTTAATTTATTGTTATTTAGTTGCTACGCTTTAAAAATGTGGAAAAGCTTTGATTTTATCAATCCAAATCAATATAGGCAATCTACTAAAAAAAATTCTTGAACTATTCCAAATTTTATTTTTTGCTTGGACACTTTGGCTGAATGATGATATTATTATATTATTATGATATATTCAATCATTGATTTTAACTTTTTGCTCGGCCAATTTTACTTTCAATAGGTCGCCAAAGCGTCATTGTCATTTAGACCAAATTTATTTATTTATTGGTAAAATACTATGTTCCATAATAGCGCAACTTTATACACAATAGCAGTAGGTTTTTAGGTAATTTTTTTTTCTCTCTCATGAGTAAATAATTAGTATTAAAAGGTATTTTGCCATCATTTTTATGTTAACTGGTAATTTATCTAATTTATCCAATAATATTTTCACAATTTTTTAGTTTTACAACCTTTCTATCAAAGTACATATCTGTTCTTGGTAAAGAGTTGAAACTATTTAAAGGCAATGACAGTCATCGGTAGAAAAATTATTAAGTATTTGTATGGCAACTTCTCTCCGTGAAGATAGTGATAAAATCATAATGGATTTGAGTAGTTTTTGCCTATAAAATCATTATGAATAAGATCATATTTTTATAATGCAACCAAAAATTTTTAGTAGCGAAGTTACTTTGTTGATTGTTTTTGTACATATGTCTGTCTGTTGTTGTCAAGAGTAAAACTCTGAGCAGTCTCCTCATGGGTATCCATACAAATTTATTATCCCTGTGGGGCTATTTTACCTTTTACTTAACATAACCTAACCGAAGAAAACATGATGAAAACCATTATTTAAACTCTACAATATCTATTCAATCTAGTTTCATTTTTTACTGCGGAAATGTTTTACTGCTGATTTATAAAAACGTTTTTCTTAAATATAGATTAATCAAAGTAGCAACTTCATTCATACGCTATGATCAGCTTTTTATACATCAATTCAACAAAAACGATTACTACCATTGCAAAGCGTTGTAAAGATAAGAAAAAAAAGAACAAATATGAACCATAAGAAGTCTTTTTTGTATTATATTAACAACTTTAAGTGAGGAAGGGTGGATAAAGCCCTAACCTATCTTTATAGAGTATCTTTTAGGGAAGTCATACGTTCTTAGTTATAAATGCTTAATTGACAAAATTAGGAAGCTAAAATTGTTCTAAAACGCAAATCTTTTTTAAAGAAGCTTACCTATTTGGTTCTGAATGTCTTGGTCTGAATTTACTCTCATAACTATTAGGGATAGGGCATTGGGTGATAATTAATCAACCTTTTATAATTCTTAGGTGCAGAGAGGTAGGGGACATTGGAATATAAATTCAACTTGCACCCAAAGTTTTAAAACTCGTTTTCTTTTGAATACTTTTATTGATTCTCAATTTGTAGGTTCCAGACTAGTAATATTCAATATTAACAAACATTTATTTTAATCTGCAGAATGTGTATTTTTGTATCATCTTTGGGGATGTATAGCAATTTATCATTCATTGTCTTATATCTTAAGATACTTGCTTCTTATATGTGAAACTCTAGGGATGCAGAGAGGTCGGTTATGTTGGTAGGGTTTATTAGGGTGTATACGATGTCATTGTCCTTTAGATTTCTCTCCTTGGATACCTTAGGAGCATACAAGCTACTAAAGGCTGTCTTTTACTTATTAAGATAGAGAGTGTGGTTGATTTATTTAACATTCTTTGCACTATCTCTTAATCCCTGGTTGCCCACCCTTTGATTAAAATTAAAAGTAATTGACCCGTCATAATGATGGATTATTTACTCAGCCAATAGTTAGGTACACATAAAGATTTAGGTTTGAGGGTGTCATAGAACTTTGCATGAGGGGGTTTAGACTACATGGGTTGCTTGCTTTCACTAAATTATTTAGTTAATTTTTTGTCACAACTGCTATTTGGAAAAATAATAGTGGATGTATTACTGACATATCAGCTTCATTTATGCATATGACAAATATATATATATATCTAATGTCGGCATTTAGATCCTTAATTAGATTTTAATCAAAAAATAAATGTCAATGTTGGAAATTGTAGTAGTAATTTTCCCAATACACAGTAAACCAATCACGTATCTAACTGAACAAATCTTTACAGAACATCTTTTTGATGTAGGCCGTTACAAGGACAGTTTTTTAAACAGTTGCGTCAACACAGTTTAATTAATAGAGGTATTATCTATATGCATGCAAATGTTTGTGTTGTATGATCTTGATTACAGTTTGACTGATATGAAACCCGTAATGGAGTTTTCAGCTTTTAGCTGTTTTATAACAAAGAAAAGGAAAAAGACGTGATACATTATAATTTATCTTCGGTGGTAGCCCTAATCCGCTTATACTCCTATATACGGACCAATACAAGACTTTCCTGAAATTTGTAGACGTATCGACAGACACACAAACAAACATTGAACTGCTAAGTAAATAGAAAAAGTTAGAGGGTTAAAAAAGAAGTTAATTAATGAGTAGCTGCCTCATTAAAAAAAAGTATTGGACTCGGGTTAATTTATGATAAATCGGCCTATTTGCGAATACCTAGGCAAGACAACGGAGTATAAATCACGCAAATTTGTCGCGCAAAAAACTCAGCAAAAAGTTGGTTTGAAATTTGCACAGCGGGAAGCTTTCTAAAGACTATTAGACTTATGAATAGTAGATTACTTTAGCAGCGAAGCTTTAGTAAGGGGGGATAGCAAGGTAGAAGGCCCCGTAGATAAGCCATAACGTGTCAGTGTCACCAGTACTGAAAACCCAGCTAAACAACCTCGTTGACAGGGTAAAGGAAGGCATCCATCCAAAACCATTTCAATCTCTGAAGTGCCTTCAGTTGCAACCGTTTTAGAGGGAGCCCTTACTCGCTCCGCTTAAGAAAGAAGCTGCACTCGTGGTCACCCTCTAAAACGGGTGACTGAAGGCTTGCTTCAGAGATTGAAAGCTAGATGGATATAATAACGTGTCCGTGTCCCCCCTATACACGTTACCGCAATTGAGTATAAAATGAGAAAGTTAGATTTATATTTCTTGTTTAGTGGCGAATTTTAAAAGCAGCATTTTTTTTATTTTGTATCAATATTATCCATTTACATACTTGTTTCAACTATTATAGTCCAGCTTATACCAACAACGAAATTAATTTATTTTTAATCATGAAACATATACATATTTTTCCGCTGGCTTTGGGGGGCAATACTTAGTAAAATTGACGACCTTTTTATCTGCCCCCCCCCCCCAATATTATTTTAGATTCAAATCATTTTGTTGTTGGTTATACCTTATTCCTGATTATAGTCACTTATAGAGTAGACGATTTGTCTACTCATGTCATACAAGTAAAATGGTAGCCTTAAGAACCCTTAATAATGACTTTGTGCTGTAGCCAAAAAAAGGGGGGGGGGGAGAATCTAGACTACCTCTAATATGAAAGAAACTCTAGCAACCAGATGAAACAAGAGATGAAATTAAGGACCTGCAAAAAAGTGTCTTTCAAAACCAGTTAAAAAATGCATCCATCAAAAATCATCTTTAATAGTTTCAAAGGGAAGATAAAACTATTTTTTTATTACTAATTTAACTTTTAAAAATTTAGTTATTAAACATGGCTGTTTTTAGTCAGTTAGACGTTCAAAATATGGCTATTCTTTTGCGGATTTGATTTCACACTCATAAGAAAAAAGGGTAAAAATAAAAAGAGAAAACAAATTAGACAAAAAAAAGTGAAAAGATGGACATATTAGAAACTTTAAAAATTTTTGTTTCAACCAAATAAATTTTAAGGATTTTTAAAAAGTTTACTTTCATATAAATGTTTTGCAAAATGTATTAACATAACGGGGATCTTAAGGTATAAGACAAAAATTACCCCTTTATAAGTATAAAACTATTATTGAAAATGTTTGATCAAACCTAGTTTGTATCACCCAACCAAAATTCAATAAATTTCTGTAATCCAAACGTATGAAAGATAGTTTGATGAAAAGCTTTTGAATAGTCCAATGTTCCCTCTCTTTTTGCAAAATAGGGTGTATAAAGTCTACTTGTTGCTACGTGCACTTGAGGGTGGGAGGAGTCGACCTCCCTCCCCTATTTCAAATTCTAGCTTTAGTAAAAAAAATTGGTTTTTGTGGAGGTCAGTTATTTTAGATGCAATTTCTCGTTGGAGTTGATTCCCTCCCCTAACATAGTTGTAAACATTCACTGAGAAGCTACTTAGTTTTAAAGAACCCTATAGTCTGTTTACTTTTATATAAGAGAAGGTATGACATCAATAAACAGCAAAAAATACCACAGAAGAAAAAACTGTTATTTATTTAAAGGGCCGGACGGACGTATTAACTATGACAGACGAACAGGTGTACTGATGGGATATATAGAGACATGCATTGCATAGACATAAATCTCTTGAAATATACTAGCTGCGCTACTAAAATTAAACATAAAGTTATTTTTAATGATTTTTATTAAAAGCATAATATCATTTACACAATTATTATTAGTAAAATGTTGTTTTTATATTGTTTTTCTTATTTCAAATGGTCTTTTTAGAAAATTGTATTTTATGATCAAATTTGGCCTTAAATTGTTTTTATTTGGTACAAAATTATTTGTGCTTCAATTTTCCAAAATTCCCTTTTTAATGTCAATTATTGACGTTTAACTTCTAATTTGGTTAAGAATAATAATGCCATCCATAAGATTTAAATCCAATACAAAATTTTAAGTTTATGTAATTTAAAAAGCATTTTAAGCAGATACGGCAATTTTAATACAAATTTTAAGCCATTGATGTTTTACAGATATAACATAATTCTTATACTTTACATAAAATGGATAAATACATTAATACTATAATAAGCAAGAATTTAAAAACATTTGTAGCAACACAGGGAAAAGTGTCCGGCGTATTTTTTCCTATTTTAACCAACGATCAAAAATAGTTTTACATAAAATGTGAAACTGGTTTGGCCAGTCATGTTAAAGGAAACAAAATAATTTTTACTCCGGATCCGACTCCCTGGTTTAGTTTGCTTCAATTTCCTGGGGGGTTTGTTGTTCTGCTGGGGCGGGGGACTTATCGTCATCACCCCGCGCCATCGCCTCTGCCCGCTAGAAAACAAAATGTGTTTAACCAGGGATCGACAGCCGCACGTCAGCTCCCTGTAAGCCGCAGGGAAATCAACCATTCACAATTTCAAAAATAAAATGGAAGTCTACACCTGAACTGAATGTGACAATCCTTTTTTTAAATCAAAGCTTTAAAACGTGTTCAAATTTAAGCCTTAGTCGCGGCTCATGCGCGGCTGCCAAGCCCTGGTTTTAACTGTATGAATATATTTATTATCCTTGATGTCAGTCAGAAACAATAATTCGTCCAATTTGATGAGGAATTTCTAGCAGTCGGAAGATTTTTTTTATTTAGTCACATTTAACAACGAAATCTTAACGACGAAATCTTTGACTTAATAATATTCCGAAAGTAAAGATATATCCTAAGAAATCAAACTTCTAACATAGATGGTACTGGGACAAAAATCAGCAATGTGACGTCATAAAAATAAGGGAAATGAGATTAGAAGCGGGAAAGAAAACCTCTAAAAAATAAATGGATAATCACTTATTTTTATGACATCACATTTCTGATTTTTAAGACACTTTGTCCCACTACCATAGATGTAAAAAATAACTTTCGTATTAAAATATATATACTTTCTCACTAATAATTTGTTCGGACTGTCCCTACACTGTATTCTTTGGATTGGGAATCTAGAATTTATTTATTACTCTATGGCTCCCCTTGATGACAGATCCTTTATCCTGGAGCCCTCACTGTATATTTTTGATGAAGTGTGCAAGTTTATGAGCAAAGATATTTACCTCTTTTCTTTCTTGGAGTATAATAATATTACAATAATAACATACGAATACGGTAAAAACTACTCACCCTAATAATATCTCTAAATTCTGTAAAGCTTAGTTTTCCATCATTATCATAATCCATTTCCTTCATCAATTTATTCCACGCTTTTACCTAAATATTAATATTAAGGTATTTTCCCAGACTTTGCATAATTTTCGTTCTTGCTTGATTCAGAATTTTCTGTTTTAGTTAAAAGTCCTCATGATGATTAAGTTCATTTTGTAGAAATGGTAATAATTCTTTTCAAAATATACTTCTTTGCTGCAGAAATCTTCATGTTGGGTTTAGGGCTTTGTAAGAGAAAAATACAGGAGGCAGGGATAGTACAAGGTTCATTAAAAGAAAGACACTCTACTTTTTTCTCCTTTGAAAAATGTTACAAAAGCAAAAATGAATTATTTCAATTCTTATTGTCATTCTAAATAATTGAAGAGGTTTTTTTGTTATTTCCTCTTAATTCTTCACTTCAATATTCATGGAGATTAAGTGCTTTTTAAGTTAAAATATAAAAACAAAAACAATTATTCCATAATTGAATTGAAGTTTCTTTGTGTTTCTATGGGTTTGTTTTAAAGAATAGAACTTGTATGTACACGTATATGAAGCTAATCATCCTCTTGTTAAGTAAAGGACGAAAGGAATTATCTAAAATATGATTTAGCTTTGCTTATATAAAACCTAGGGATCTTAAGAGATAATACAATAAACGATAAAGGTATATTCTCAAAAATGATAGACAAAATTATTCCTTTACAGTTGGTTTAAAAGTATTGACACATCTATAGTTTGAAATCAATCAATCGAAATTTAATCACAGTAATACATTTTTTAAGTCACAACGAATAAGATTACGTAGTTATTTAATTTTGGGTACCAGTGTAATTTGTATAATTTACAACCCATTGTCCCCGCCCTCTCTAAATTAAGATTCAAACCACTTACATCCTTAAGTCCATATCTCTTGCCAAGATATTTGCATGCCATTTTCAATTCCTTAAATAAAAAATTATTATTAGGACAAAGTAAAGGCAATTAAATCATAGATAAATAGTAATATTTTTTTTATAAATATCAATATATTAACCAGTGATTTCGCATCAAAGATTGTAAAAGTGACTTTTTGTTTTGACTGAGAAATAAGCAAAAGAAGCAAAAGTTTTTAAAACTAAAAACTGTGTTTGATAAAATATACTTACAGTTCTTGAGATATTTCCACTTTTGTCAATATCAACAAGTTTGAATACACCCTGTCAATAAATCAAACTTTTGAAAAATCTTAAAATAAAATTGGTTTTATTTATGGGCAATAACACAGGGAGGGAGGGGATATTTGGTTGTTTTTTACACTAGTTCTCAAAGTTTTATAATAACATTTTCTAATTCGGTGGCTTAACAACTTTAGGGATCGAGTTTCATTAAATTTTGATTGTGGTGTTTTTTATTAAGATAAGTGTTCAATCGTTTCAAACTCTAATTGTAAACTACAGAAGTGGTGATTTTGTGTATCATATTTGGGGATGTACATCAATTTATTGGCTATTGTATTATACCTTTAGATCCCTGGCAATAACAAATAAATGGTTCAGCATGCTGAATGTAAAAAGTAAAATTTTCCTTGATATCTGGTTCTTCCAGACCATTCTTGAAGTCCTGAATATTTCTTTCTTATTTTCTGTTTCTTATTAAGGTTCTTTAAATGAAATTTGTAGTAAATTAGTAGACTACCACTGATAATGTTGAATTTTCTTTTTATTCAATCTTCTTAGAATTGTTTGTCAGATCATTAAAGACATCCAACTGTTTCATATTTTTTCTGCTTAGTAAATATAGAATCTCTTATCAAGGAGGGGGAAACCTTAGACTGTAAATTTTAATGAAATACAAAAAGTTTTATTCGCACGTTCTCTCATTCGTTAACTTAAAAGATTTTAGTACTTTTCTTTTCTGATTAGTTGGTTTTAACTAACAAAAATTTCATCCAATCATCTTTGTCTAGAGATTATCTATTTATCATAATTATGGTAAATATTAAAATTAAATTGTATAAATAAATATAACTAGAAAAAGATAACCCCTTTGAGACTAATTTAACAAGTAATTTTCTATCATCAAGTAAAGAAAGTTTTAGTAATTTTTAATCAAAATTAGAAAATAAGTTTCCTTTCTTGTTTTTGTC
>LS052666.1:25076-37104 GCA_900241095.1 Acartia tonsa | reverse complement strand
GTCTACAAAAAAACCGATTGCATATCTGAATTCTATGAAAAATTTTACATCTACTACTTACTAAAAGAACCGGCTAGCTATCTTAAATAAAAAGCAAAAAAGTTGATACAACTTCTTTACAAGGACGGCAATTCATCCATTAAAATATTGGATTGACAATCGGACAAAGTGAAAAAAGCATGTATTCAATGGACATAAGGGATCTTTATTTCAACACAGACAAAAACGTATTTGTTTACAATGCAATGCAATGGAAGGAAACGGATACCAAGTCACGGGAAAGAATCAATAATTATTACATGTTTAACTTTACGAAACATAGTATAGCAGCATGTTTTTACTTACACAAATATTTAAATATTATCATTCTCTTGCATTTTAAAATTTGCTTTTAATTTACTGGAAGAAAACCTGGTTTTATTATACAAAAAACTGTTCTTACGATGCACTTATAAGGGGGGAGGCGGAAGTGACACTTTTTGAAACCAAAACTAAAAGTCAAAGGAACTCAACTAAATAAAGAGTTATAGCTCTGAGATTTGACATGTTAGAGGTATAATATGGAACTGTGAAGAAACGTCAGCCGAACCGCCGCTCCCGCCGAAAACCACTGTTTTCCGCCGAATTTTGTTTCGCCTTTTCTCGCCAAATGCAAATAAAAGGAACGACAGGAAAGTTGAAGGCTATTAATGCTAATTAGGAGAAGTTTGGTTTCACTAGAAGTATAATGCCGTTCAATATATTTGCACTTGACACTTGCGATTTCAATATGAACATGTTTGAAATATTTCAAGTGTCAAGTGAAAATATGTAGTATTGATTAAAGAGTAGCTTTACTCCTCTTTATTATAAATAAACAGCTAAATAAGGGTAAAGGCTAAAGGGGTTAGCTGTCATAATAAAGTATTGCAAGCTGTGGCTTTCAAATAAGAATGTGCAAATCAAAGGCTCTTTAGTTGGTATTTAGATTTGGCATAGCTAGGTTCGCTCCTTGTAGCTGTAGGTTTGAGTCCCTAGGTAAGGACACTACAGTTACTTTATAAATCCAACCCAGGGTATATTTATATACAGTGTTATCAGTTATAATAATATTAATTGCTTGCTTTTATATAACAATAAAGTTCATGCACAATAAATCAAAGTAAAGTTATTTGATAAGAAGATAAGTAAGAATTGCAAGACTTTTCTATAATTAGCTACGGTTTGCTATACGTCCATAATACAAATATAGGGAAAATTTTATGAAAACAAGTTTATCTCAGATGATTGAAAATTGTCTAATTTAGCCAGAAAGGCAAAAATAAATTTCGGCGGGAGCGGCGGATCCACCGCCGTTTCTTAAGTTCCATATTGTACCTTTATAAAGCAACTGCCATGTTAAATCTCAGAGCTGTAACTCTTTATTTAGTTCTTTGACTTTTAGTTTTGGTTTAAAAAAGTATCATTTCCGCCCCCTCCCTTTTAACATTAACAAAATCTATTACTTTTCAGACCCAATGCATGATGGCGGAATTTTTGGAAAATTCCACGGAAAGTTTATTAGGTGAATAATTTATTCTGTATTAAAGTTAAGGTTTGGCTATTGTTCTGTTTTTTTTTAAAGGCAGTATTATAAATTTTACAATTATCTTTACTTGCATCGAAGCTACTCAATAACTCAGTTTGCCTGTTTCTGTTTAATTGTTTTTTTGTACGTTATTTTTTAAACAATTGTAGCCTATTCATATACCTATTGTTAGCTGCGAATTGTCTAATTTCTAAAACTAGCCAGGCTTCAAAGTTTAAAAATGAATTTTTCCCCAAAGATATAGCTTATTTCTACCTATTTTTATTGCGTTATCGTCATTTGTAAGATCTCCCAACACAAATTGTCTGTGTGTTTGTCAGTCAAAGTTTTTATTTTAGAGTTTCTAGCTTTCAAAACTGTTATTGTTACAGAAATTCAAGTTTGTAATAGGTTGGTTATTACATGTTTATATAACCGACCAAATCTATCTATATAATAAAGTAACAGGACGGCTGTCTGGCTGTATGTTTGTGAGAATTTATGTTTGTACCAAAGTATCTCGTTAACCACGAAACCGATCAGGTTCTCCTTTACAGGATAGCTTCTCATAGGTCCTGGGAAGGTTTATAACTATTTTGTGAAAGTGTACCATTTTTTCTCAATTTAATTTTTAAATAAAATTAAAAAATGGAGAGAATCCTCCGTAAAAAGAAATTTCTCCCCTAAATCTAAAAAAAAGTTAGGTTGTCGAATTTAACAACCCCTCTTTGAGTGCCCCTAGAGTCTTCTAGGGGGCGTAACCGCTATTTAGTTATAAACGAACTAATGTAAAACTGTTGTGGTAGGATACATTTTAGTTAAAATAAAGTAGTAGTTGACGCACTTTTCTTTCGTATTTTTTTTAACTTATCAGTCGAGCTATTTTATAGCTCTCTCTCTCTCTCTCTCTGTACACAAACAATCGACTTCTTTTCCTGTTTTAAATGTAAATATTTTTAGGTTCTTCTTTAAACCAAGATGACCAAGGTCAAGCAATTACAGATCTATCTCCAGATTTGACCTTACAATTACCTAATGCTAAGAATCAGGTAATGATTTTTATGCTGTTTTAGTTTCTACTCGGTTCTGTACATATTCTTCCAGGTATTCAGTAAGAGATAACTACAAAATTTCAGTTTAGTCCAACAAAGTATGTAATCTAATAAATCTCTTAATAAGAACAGGTATGACAACATCCATTAAAGCAAAGCTTTAAAATCAGACGGTAGGACAAACGAACATTAACACTTCTAGAGTGTAAGAACTCAACAATGTAAATAAATCTACACACTTTCTTTATCCCAATTTTTGCAGCTACCAAAAAATAGCTTTTTCTCTTCTGTGTTTATAATATTAAATAATGTATCAGAGAAAGAGGACATTTAAATGTAAAATTTATGCATTAGTCGTAACCTGGGGTTTGCCTTTCCAGTGCAGTAAGACGTACTTACAGGCGTTTTTTGCATCTAATGTATTATGTAGCCCTGGTTGCAAGTTGTATCATCAAAGTTGTCTTAGTCGTGTAAAGGCAAAGGATTGATTTTAGGCATTAGATACTTTATGCATGATGAAAACTTTCTACATTGTTCTTTTAAATTGGTGACCTGTAGTATCATAATCATAGATGAATCATAATCTTGATGATATTTTAGGATCAATATCAAGATCTTTTTGAAGTGGACCAGCTTACACAACTTCAATGTTCAAACCAACATTTTCAAGAAGGAATTGATGATATATTTAAGTAAGGAATCGAATCATTTTATCACTGGCGAATTAGCCCCTATTTTTTTATGGGGGAAATGGTTTTCGTGGGTTATTTTTCTTATTAAAACTCAAAAATTAAAGTTGGATCATTGTCTATCCAGAAACAATCCATATGAAAAAGGAATTAATTCTAACAAAGTTGATGCTTTTATTTTTCACAACTGATTTTCTCAACTCCTGTAAAAGATAGAAGGCTCAAACTTCTTGACAACATTCCCATCAATATGGAGCATAATTAAGCATAAAATATCTACAGCGGTCGGACTGCTTTTTTTTTACAACAGATTTTCTCCGCTCCTACTAAAGGTACACTGCTGAAACTTCTTGCCTATATTCCCTTCATGTACCATAATTAGGTATAAAAATAATATGGTGGGTGTAAATGCTTTTTAGCTGCTTTTCTTTTTACAAGACAAACCATTATTGTGAGGTTTCGTGATTTGAAGTTTTTTCATATTCTCTCTCTTTCTTTTCATTGTTACAAATAATCTGCTCTTTAACTCACTTTGACTGTTTGTCTATGACATAATAGATTTTATGCTACGCTACTAAAGGATGTCCTCATCCTTGTTTTGTTTATACATTTAAAAAAATTATTTCTAGGTTAAGGGTTTTTAAGTCTACACACGAAATGACATATATTTTTTTCTTTTTCCACCATTTTAAACTTTAAAAAATGCTTTCTTGTCATTTGTATTGCTCATGGACTTCCAAAACAGTGGCAAATAGTTCCAAAATACTTGTCTGTGTAACACTTTTTTTAAGTACTTGTGTGCCCTGCCGTACCTAAACAATTGTTCATTGCATTTAAAATTTTTGATGTTACAGAGATTTGTTAATAATTTTTTATCTTAAGGTTTTCGGAAACACCAACAAATCAGCCATTACTCACTATTACATTGGAAATGTGTTCTGCGAAAACAACAATACCTTCCAAGAATGTTACTATTAATGAAGAGATAAAAGCCGATGCCAACAATACCACCCATGTCAAAGATCCTAATCCTCCAACATCAAACTCTGTGCTAGATAACAATAGTAGTAAAACCAAATCTACTACGACAAGTACAGCCATGCAAGTAAAGGATGCAATTTCTGAAGAATCTAAAGATGTAACAAATAATTCATTAGATATTGTTAACAAAACATGTGAAGTAGAATCTGTTGGCAATTCAAATATAGTAAATAGAGCCGAGTATCGCCTACAGTTCATTGCTCCTGATAGTGGACTAGTTTCTGTACCTGAACACGATCTACTAACACAGGTAGAATAATTACTTAAACGGCATCCAAAAACTCATATTTTTGTATGGCCTTGTACTTTTTGGATGCAATTTTTTTTACACAAGGAAGTTGGGTTGAGGGATGTGTCTGGAAAGAAGAAATACTATTAAACAAGGATGACAACATCCATAATTAGCGAAGCATAAAATCTATTATGAAATAGACAAACGGACAAAGTGAGTTAAAGAGCAGATTATTTGTTATCATAACAAAGAAAATAAATATCAGTTCAGTGGTTAGCGAGATCCTTCGGGACAAACAAAAAACGCTTACTACTTTATATAATAGGATTAAAGAGAAAGTTTAGGTTTTGCCATGTGATTAAACATTGACAAAATATTTGTAACTAGCGGCTTCGCCCCTAGCCTCTAGGGGCTTCGCCATTTGAAGTAATGGAAAGTCAACCCTCCTAAATAGAAAAAAAGTTATTCTTTGTTTAATTACTCTGTGGTGAAATTAAACCCAGGTTGTGCGCTGTAAGCACAACAATTTCAATTCGTAAAAATTAAACCCAGGTTGTTTGCCGTATACACAAAAATTTCAATTCTTAAAAATGAAACCCAGGTTGTTCGCATACACAAAAATCAACCCCCCCACCCCCCAAAAAAAAATAGCTTAAACCCACCAGAGGACCAGTAGATATATTCCCAGAAGGGTAGAGCCCATTTTGTTCAGCAGTTACTGAGATTTTACAAAAAATGTAAATAAATTTTTGGGGGGGTGGTTTTTTTAGTTTTGGGGGGGTTGGGGGTGTCCCACCCCCCAGGAAAATAGCTTAAAACCATTACAGGACCAGTAGATATATTCCCTGAAGAGTAGAGACCAATCGGTTCAGCGGTTACTGAGATCTTAAGCTACAGACAGACAGACAGACTTGAACGTCCCTGCAGCATGATCAATGTTACAAAAATAAGATAAATAACTTGCAGTTAATTTGCTACCTAAAAAATAAAGTTATAAGATCGTTAATATTATATTTATGTTTTGGTAAAGTTTATAAAACTTTCAAAAGATTTTAAGAATTAAAATTACTTGATAGAAATTTAGATTCAAATAAATTTAAAAATGAATCAAATAGTAAAAATCCTAATCCTAATAATTTAGGTTGATACCCTGATAAGTCAACCAGGACAAACACAATCGGCCTTCAACTTTCAAACTTCCGTGCCTGATAGTAAGGTACTACTATATGAGAGCTACTCTACAAATTACACATTTCAGATGGTCTGTGTTCTGTATAAAATTTTTGGCAAAACTTTTGGCAAAACTGCATCATTTATCATAAATTTTATCCTCTCATAACTTCTGCTACTATATTCTAAAAACCTAAAACAGACTTTATTTTATTCTCTAATACAAAGTAGTACGCTGTCTGTGTGTCTGTTTGATTGTTTGTTTGTACCGAAGGATCTAGCTAACCGCTTAACCGATCGGGTTCACCTCAACAGCGTAGCTTCTCATAGGTCCCGGGAAGGTTTATAACTATTTTTGGGGTGGGAACCACCACCCTTTCAAAAAAATTACCTCACTCCCCCTAAAAAAGGCCTCTAGGGGCGTATCCGCTAGTAAATCTATATAATGCATTCCTAAAAACTTATCTATACATCCACAAAAAAATCCATGTAAACCTTTATGAAGGACATAAGAATTCAAAAGGCTTTAAAAAGAAGCTTTTCTATAATAAGGTTCAGTCTTTACGTCCGTAACGGTCAGCTCTTTTCGTTAATTTAGAATTGCCCTATCGATTTCAAACTTTTCATGATGATTCCTATAACAGTTAGGTACGAATTAGAATACGTACTTCCATTTTAACATCGTGTTAATGTTTGTTTGTCTTTTCATTTTAAAGCTTCGCTTTTATAGATGTTTTCATCCTTGTTTGGCTACAAGTATCAGAAAATAGTTATTAGTCGTTCTATGAAATTATTTGATGTCTTATTTGCTAATAATTTAGGATCTACTGCAGTTCACGGTAAAACATTGCTGGTAACGAATATTGCCAAAAATCTATGAATTTTAAAGGCTGCTAGCTGCCAAACGGCTGAACGTACAGATCATGCCCGCACACTGTTTTAAGCAGCATAAGAAGGCCTACAAATAATCTGGAATAGCCATAAATCAATAATGCATAATTATTTCGCAGTGCAGAGAAATGCGCGAAAAAGGCCTATTTTACGCACTTTTTCTTCAGTGAAGCTTTCCCTGTGCATTATTGGATCTTGGCTATTCCAGATTATTTGTAGGCTTTCTTATACCGCTAAAAATGGTGTGCTGGTATGATCTGTACGTTCAGTCGTTTGGCAGCTAGCAGCCTTTAAAATTCATACATTTTTAGCAATATTCGTTACCAGCAATATTTTACCGTGAACTGCAGTAGATCCATAATTTATGTACATTTAAAATTTGAAGCTTTGAAAATGACAAACGAACCCTAATTATAGAAAAAATATAAACCTGATCATAACCTGTCTCCCACGTCAATAACTATTAATTGTAAAGTAAAAGAAATCATGATGTGTAACTTTACTGGAAATTACGACAAACCATCGTCGTAGTTTGTCAAAGTTAAACATTTATTTCAGCTTTGTTTTTAACACTAGCGTGCAAGGACATTCCCTGCTTAACCAATCCCCTGGTAAAATTAAGGGGTTAAATTAACATTCCTAGGCTCAACCTCATAAACCTCCCTTGACAGGGCCTTTCCTACTTTTAGCACCCTCCTAAATATCAAGGTAAAAATGTCACACCCCTTTTAAAATTAAGGGAGAAATGGGGGTTGGGGGAGAGGGGTTGAAAATAATTGTTAATTTCACAATCTATTTCCCAAAGAACTTTTAAAAAATAAATAGCCTTGAACAATCATACTAATACTAAGCACTCCTGATAAAAATTAATTTCGTTTAGCATATTGGCTTTATTCTTTTACACTGCACTGCATAGAATGTAAGTCTTGCATTCTTTAAAGCGCATACACCCTTCACTTCCCTAACTTCCGTCTTGGTGTTTATATTTACCCCCTTACACCTTCCTCGGCTTTGCTTTAAGAGGGAGTTTTTGGATGGGTTTCTGGCACCCTCTTTGCTAAATCCTGTGCACGACACTAGTTTTTGCCTTTCCTACCAAAATTATTTATCTTTTAAATTCATTCTTTTCCTAAGTTAGCCCTTATGGAGCATGACGAACTCAATGTGATACCTGATGTGTTAGTGAAAGAATTGTCTGAATACCATCAAGAAATAGAAAGTATAACACATGACATTAAAACATTGGATGTGCGCATTATAAGTGATGATAAAAAGTTAAAAAGCGATTGTTCTAAGATCAACCGTAAATTCAACCTTGTCATACAGGTGTATTATGCCATTAAAGGAATGGATGAGATCCTACATTGGCTGAGGAATAGCACTCGCCGCGGCAGGTTACGTGCAGCTGCTAAAGAACAGATGGATCCATACTGCTAGCTGTCAAGCATAATCAACCAGGCTCCCTTAAAACTGTCAAAGGAGCTTGAATCAAGTGTTGATAAACTAGGAGTGCAATTATCAGCATTGTCAGACTCTGAGTCCCTTACTGTGCCAGCTGGCTTCGTCACGCTACAAGAGCAGCCAGTGTCAGAGCAGCCTATCAACTTCCTATCAGAGGTAGATGAGAAGATTCTTTCTTCCTTTAATGGTGAAGCTACTTCCTACCTAGTGTTCAAGGAGCAGTTCAAGTTCAGTTCAAATCCAGAGCTCATAAGAATGTACAGGGAGTGGACGGTTAAACCGCAGTTTTCCTCACGGGGGGAGATAACTGCAGCGCTAGTGGAATTCAGCGGATGTTTAACCTTGATTGGTCAGTTGTTATGATCGGATCAAGAGTGTTTGGCAGAGAACTGATTCTGCTATTTGTGGACATATTTGCCAGAAAAGTATTCAGGATGCGATAAATCTGGAATTAGGGGCTATGGATGGATGTACCGCATGTTCCCAAGCTTACTGCTGTGTTGGTCCAGCATCGGGGAGCATTGTTGGTAAGTGATGCTGGTTGTGTCAGTACTCCGTAGAAGCATCGAAGCAATTGTCGAGTGTGCCGAAATCACTAGAGTATATGAAGTGAACTTAAGGTGTGGTTGGCGCGCATCATCAAGTGAGGAGGGCTGTGAGCGTCTGCAGACAGACAACTGGATCAGTACAATGAATTGACTAGTGTACTTGATCAAACCAGTATACCTCTGAATGCCGAGTTAGGTCTAGGCGTAGATGCGCTTGGAAGAGAAATTTCTACAATCATGGACCCTCCCCCGACGGTTGCTTCAACTGCCGACATTGTGGGGAGCTGACAATCCTCCCATCCCCCTGGGAATTTTGATTTGGATAAGATGATATTACCTACTTTCAAGGTAAAGGATCAGGATTCAGTGTCCTATCAAGCATTTAAGGATCACTTCCAGCGCATTACTGGGGAAGCGCAGTACACGGATGGTTATTTGCAAACGTTATTGGCTTCCGAGCATGTTATAAAGATGACCATTTGAGAGCTCAATTAATGCAGATATCTAATCATGCTGAGCAATGGAGATATTTTGACCAGCTTTATAAGTCTAGAGCCCGTCAGTTACTTCGTTTTCTTAAATTGTGATTGGTCAAACCAAGTTTTGCCACTTGTGCAGAGATTACCGGAGCCATGGCTGACTTTTACGGCCTGCTTGCGCAGTTGGGTCTGCTGTTAGACCCTCAGGAGGGATGTTCGATGAAAGATTGGTTCTCGTAAGTTACCTAAGGATATTAGGGATGCTTTGGTGCTTGAGTTGGGCACCATGGATGTACCAGTTGATTGGTCTACTAGAGAAGCATCATGGAGCACTTATTTGTGGAGATACAAGTTATACCAGCCTGCAGAGGCGTAGAACTGCGCCAGCTGCAGCTACTGTTCAAGCTCCTGAGGAACTGAACTATGATAAAGGATCAGTACCTAGGCAGATGTGCGTTCTGGAAGGATGCGGTCAGAACCATGCTCTACATAAATGTCAAAAGTTTTCAAGTATGAGTGCGATTGAGCGTAAGAAGTTTGGAAGTGCAGCCGGAGCAAGTAGACAAGTATATGACTGCGATTGTGAGGATTTGCATAGGCTTTGAGAATTGCTTGTGTGAATAACGATTCTTGATGGTGTGTCATTGGAAAGTTTGTGACCTCTTGTGGCATTGGCAAGTTTATGTATTTCTAGGTCTTCAATCAATGAAACAACTCTATGCTTATAAGTGAATTAACATGCTACTTTATAAGACTGAACACGGTTTTCTTCCTTTTGGAATAAAGAGATTTGAAATCAATCTGGTTGTTTATATCTAATCGAACAGCAAGTAGCGGTTAAAAATCATAGCTGCGGTTTGACTCTCGCTTAATATTTCGAGATTGGTCCTGCAGCGAAACAATGTCTGTACGTACATTTTAAACATGCTGATTTTTTATTGTTTAACAACTAACTTTTTTGTGATATATAATTATCTGATTGATCTGTTTTTTAGAATATTGATTCCTAAATACAACAATTGCAATAGTATAAGCATCCCTAAAAATGTAAGGTTGTCCTTAAACATTATCCTGTATGCAGTTGTTCCAAAAATTTTGTTTAGACTTTTATGCATATATATTTTGATTGTTCAGTTAATTCTGACGCTATACAAGTGTTAATGTTCGTTTTTATGAATGTTGTCATTCTAGTTTTTAACTAAAATCTGTGAAAAATATTTTTTAGTTGTTCTATGCAGTAGTTGGAAGTTTTTCTGTCAATTTGTGCGTGTATTTGTGGTGTCTACATGATATTTTGAATTTTGTTCATTTCTAATAAGTTCAATGTTTTGGCTAAAAGTATGAGAAAACAATTGTCAACTGTTCCATGCATCAATATTTTTGATATATATTACCTTCCAAAATAGTAAGATGTATGTATGTTTGTCGTCTATGATATTTAGCTATCTTAGGGGGCTAAAAGGTTTTTGCCGATCTTTGCACTAATTTGATGTATATCTGACAAAGGGCTCTGTGTCAGAATTTTAGCAGTAAAGCTACTCTATAATTAAAATTTGTCTGTCCGTCAGACCTTCCGTAAGTTCGACCTTAACTGTATGGGGTAAATAAGATTTATTTCATCTGTTAATATAGCTATACCTCTGATTTCTTTCCATAATTTCTAACATTTCCATCATAATGAAGCATAGTCGAGTATAAAACATACACATGCTTCTTTCTTTTTCTTTCTTGCTTGATTTACTTTGCCCGTTTGTCATTCCATTTTTTGTGCTTTGCTATTTATGGATGTTGTCATCCTTGTAAATTCATTTGCTAGTAGTATCCGACAGTATCAGACGTTTTATGCCGTGTAGATGAATGGAAAAAGTAAGAAAATTTGTGATTTATATATTATATTTGTTTTAACTGAGACTTTATAAAATCATAATACCATATTTCTCTGTTTGCTGTGTTTCGCTTTTATGGATGTTGTGATCAATTTTTAGCGAAGCTACTTTATGGTTCGAAAACCGCCCGTCTGTCCGTTCGTCTGTTAGAGACAGAATGGGGGAAACGTGATTATCTTGGCTCCTATAAAATATAGACACCTGAAATTTTGAGGGATTACATATGTTACTAATATTCATATTTTCACCAAGTTTCATTAAGATTCGTCAATAAATTGGGGTGCTAGATCGATTCCTACATTTTTAAGTTTTCATGATTTCCTATTCAAGATAGACGGCTGAAATTTTCAGGGATTGAATACTCTAATATTCTGCAGACTTATCAAGTTTTCCTTGCATATTGGTTGGGGTGCTAGTTCGATTCCTAGATTTTTAAGTTTTCATGATTTTCTTTACTCATATTCGAGACGGCTGATAATTTTGGCATTAAATAAGTTTACAATTTTCATATCCTTACAAAGTTCTATTAAGATTTGCCTATTCGTTGAGGTGCTAGATCGATTCCTAGATTTTCACGTTATAAATCTTACAAGATTTCGTGATTTTTAAATGTTTTTTTTTATGATTTTATGCTCCATAGTTAAATTTTTGAGCTTCGCTACTTATGGACGTTGTCATCCTTGTTTTTATCATCAAGTGTATAAAGCCTAAAATGGAATAGCAGAGCATTTAACAGAAAATAATTGTTCAATTTACAGGAAAGTGATGGGACCAGTGAAACACATTCGGAAAGTAACAGTACAAATCATTGCAGTCTACATGGAGGTAATATATATTTATTGTATAGGTTTAATACAATTGTCTGTTGCTAAAAATAGAGATTAGAGGTAAAACTTTCTATCAACATGTATAAGAAAACAAGGATGACAACATCCATAAGTAGCGAAGCACAAAATCTATAATAAAATAGACAAACAGACAAAGTGAGTTATAGAGCTGATTAATTGTTATCATATCAAAGAAAAGAAAGAGA
>LS047632.1:5981-23198 GCA_900241095.1 Acartia tonsa | reverse complement strand
ACAAATTATGCCCAAAAAACCGGTTTTTCCAAAGACCTTTTTTTCGAAGATTTATGGATTTAAAGGGTGTGCAAAAAATACACACATTTTTAAATTTCAAATTGCGTGACTTATGTTAATAGTAGAAAAATGTTGCGCATACCGTTGGAATCGTCATAAGCTCTAGTTTTTGAAAATATAAGACCCGTTTTTGTGCTATTTGTAGTTTAGGAGCTATATTGAAAAATGTGAGAAAAAGGTTGAAAAGTTTTAAGTAATTGGAACATTTTACCTCGTAGCTCCTATACTATACGTAGCACAGGAATGGTTTTTATATATTAAAAAAACAGAGCTTATGACGATTCTAACGATATGCATAACATTTTTCTACTATTAATACAAGCTGCGCAATTTAAATTTCAAAAAGGTGCGCATTTTTTTACAACCTTTAAATCAATAAATCTTCGAAAAAAAGGCCTTTGGAAAAACCGGTTTTTAGGGCATAATTTGTTGAAATAATCATTTTCAAATATTTGAAACATAAATGTCTCATAATAGGTTTTCCAAATATCTAAAGGATTTTACATAATTGTTTTATTTTCTATGCATAATTAAGTTTTTAAAAAAATCATTTCTCTTGAATGACCCTGTAGAACAAATTCTAGAGAATTTTGTAATTTGAAAGGCTTGGTCTGTTTCACTCTGAACCATTAGAAGTGCAGATTGGTGTGCTGCAAGGTAGCATTTTGGCAATCTTGTTCAGAGATATACAAGAGCATATTCTAGAGAAGTTTGAAAGTAATGACGAAGATACTGAAGCTCTTAACATTCCTCTAGTCAAGATAAGTCCCACTAAAATAGACATACTAGAGCATATTCTATAGAATTTTGTAATTTGTAAGGCTTGGTATGTTTTACTCTTAACTAGAAGTTGATATTGGTGTGCCGCAAGGTGGCATTTTAGAACCAATCTTGTTCTTTCATATACAAGAGCATATTCTCAGGGATCATAGAAATAAGACAATGACCAACAAATTAAAGTAGATCCGCAATGATGATACTCAAAATTACCTCTTCAGTAGTTTAAAATTAGTTATTGATAAGTTTGAACAGTCAACTTAATGAATCAACCAATCAAACTTGTGAAGCGTACGAATGGGAAAACGTTATCATAATACTTTGGGGACTAGTATAATACACAGCCCATTGTCCCCTCTCTCTCTCTAGCATATTCTAGAAAATTTTAATTGAAATGCTTGTTTTGGGGAAAAATTCAAGTGAAGTAGGATAGAATGTGACAAAATAAAGATATTAAATTTGATTGGATATCCCCATTTTATTTTTGTCAGGATCCTGGTACCTTGTTCCTGTATACTATGTTATTTATACAGGTTTAGTTAACTAATTGATCTTAGTTAATCAAGATTATTATAATGTATTTTGCAGCCTGACCACCAAATGCATAAATTGTATGAGTTCCTTTACTTATAAACAAAAAAACACAACATCCATACGAAGCGAAACACAAAAAGTCTTTAAGTTGACAAACGGACATATGGCAGATGTTCAGTTGTCTTAACCAAAAAAAGGAAAAAGAAGGAATTTGTAAAAACTTAAGGAAATTACGAAACCTTTTAAAAAATAGCTGAGAAAATCACATTTTTTTATAGCATTACGTAATGACTTACTTACAGCCAGATAAGACAAAGTATTGAGTAGCTTTCCTTATAAAAAATGTTTGTGGCTTTGATATGCAAAAATTATGCATATTTCTAAAATTGCATAAATCTAGTTGATTTATTAAACTTATGTAATATGGAAAATTGTGTATTTTAACTGCATAATAATTTACTTCCTTTTGCATTGTTGAATTTTGGTGAACTTAAATATTTATATTCTAGGGGGGCGGGGGGATTAGGGAAAAGTCATTATATGTGTTAATTTGTCTTCAGGACTATAAATAATGTGGGATGACCTATCCCACCGACTAAACCTTGCCCTGGCCGTACTGCTGTGTACGGGATCTTATTTGACATCATTCCTTTATTCAAAAATTGGGGAGGTCATTTTTACCTTTTTTTTGAAAGACAATTGTTTAAAATCACAGCAAAACCAGTATAAATATACCCATAAAGCACACCGTTTTTACTTTTGAATCTACATCTACACAAACAATTTCGACAAAAAACATCCTTTTTTATTTCTGCCAGTTGTAGAAACAGCTACGTCCCTCTGAATAAAGAGCTTTGTTTTTATGTAAGTTGTCATCCTGGTTTATTAAATTGTGAGGCAATTGATGAATGAATAGGCTTTTTGTTTAAATCCGTAAATATTGAAATTTTACAAAGTCATGTTTTTGCAGGGATTTGGGGTTACGACAATGGAATTTAAATTAATCTTAATTAATAATTCACTAATTTCTCCATGGTAGATTGAATTTATTAGTTGATTATTTGGTACTTTTCTAAAACTATATTTCTTGACCATCCCCCCCCCACACCCCCACACCCCTATTGTTTTCATTTTTGACAAAAAACATATATAAAGAAAAAACTTTGGATATTTTTATTGAACTTGGTTTGTTCCAAATTATCAACCAAGCATTATGCAAATAATTTTAGTCAATAGAGAAGGGATAATTTTTGTATCCTCTTTGGGGAATGTATATTTTTTACCGTTTATTGTCTTATCCTTTAAGATAACTGGTTTTATGGTACAGATGCAATATAGAGGGAGAACAGTGGGCTGTTTATTACACTAGTCCCCAAAGTTTTATAGTAAAGTATTCTTATTCGTTTACTTAAGAATTATAAGGACTTTTAGTGAATTTTGATTGGTTGGAACACTAAAATAACGTTTCAACCATTTATTTTAATATACTTAAGGGATAACTTTGTATATCATCATTGGGGATGTACATCAATTTGTCAGTTAATTTCTTTCTTCTTTAGATCCCTTAATTGCAACCCTTCCCACCAATGAAATATTTTGGTAGAAGATTCATTAACTGTCCTTAGTCCCGTGGTGGGTGAAAGTGTAAAGGTGACTAAGCTCATTTTTGTGCACAACTACTAGACAATCCATAAATAACTACTTTGATGTTGCATCAGATTTTCATGTAATTTAATAAAGTGATACTCGCAGTTGTCTAAAATAACGATCCCACTTATTCACCTCCTTTATTCCATCCCCTCTCCTTCTACTGGATGAACAAACTGACCACTAACTGAGGACAAAGTAGCACTCTAAATTGACGACAATTTTCCCTTTTAATATATCCACGTATGCTATATCCATTAATAGACATACCAAGTAATGCAAAAACTCGGGGATAAGGGAGGGTAAATTAGCATCCTATTGAATAAATGTGACAGGATCTCTGCCTGTCTGCATCGCAGAATGCTGCTTCAAATAGGGGCGCATCCTCTAGTAGTTTTTATAACACTAAACACAAACATCTAGGACACTCTATTCGGTAGGGGAGGTAGGCCTTATTGAGCTGAAAATAGCCTAAAACCATCCCAAGACTCACATAAAAAAGATTAAGATTGTGAAAAGCTTCTCTAAAATATAAGACTAAATCAGAACACCCGGCTTTACGATGGACGACATGATGAACATGCTTTAGATATAGAAATGCTTTGATTTTTACAAAGACTTATTTATATTATGTTAGATTGTCTATCCATAGTCCCTGGTAAAACCAAAAATTTAGAAATAACCAGAAATTTGGCATTGCTGCGGATTTATTTGACCAGTGTACCATCGTGGCCGCTTCTCATGCAGTGATAATAACAATAAGGTTCTTCTTGCGAAGAGTATGCATGAAGCGTGCCGAAAAAGCTTACACATCCCAGAGAGAGGGGACAATAGGCTGTTAATAATTATAGTCCCCAAAGTCTTATAATAACGTTTCTAATTCATTGGCTCAACAACTTTAGGGACTTCTATTGAATTTGGATTGGTTGGTTCATTAAGTTGAGTGCCCAACCACTAATCTACCGAGTGTAATCTACCGATCGGTTAATTTTGTGTATCTTGATTGGGGATCTACGTCAATTTATCGGCCGTTGTCTTATCCCTTTAGATCCCTGGTTTTTGACAAACGCAGTAACGTATGGAAAGACTAACATACCCTACATATACAGTAGCTAAGCTTCTAAGGATGAATAAAATAAGTAATTTAGTGGAATCAATAGAACACCAACGGCAGTTGTTAAGATTAAGTAACACAAATTTTCACAGTGACAAACTTTTCTATTATATTTTAAGCGGTGTGAAGAAGAGGTCAAAATTGTACAATCCAACACAGATAACGGGGAAAATGGGTTGTGTATTACTCTAGTCACCTAAGTTTAATAATAACGTTTTCTTGTTCGTTAGCTTAACAACTTCGGAGACTTCATCATTAGGGATTTACATCAATTTATCAGCCATTGTCTTATCCCTTTAGATCCCTAACAATCCTATATATGCAGCTGAATATGCCTTTCTTATTATTAGCGAAACTACTTTTTAATTCTAAATATCCGTCCGCCTATCCGTTAGATACGAAATTTGGGACACGTGATTTTCTCAGTTCCCATTCAAGAAAAAAGGAATAGTGATGAATCTATCTTTCTTTTTCTTATCCCTGAATATTAAAAAAAAATATTATCTAACCACTAAACAAAACTTGGTTTATACAGAAATTATCAAAATATTATGAAATTTAACTTTTTGCTTGATAGATTTATACGGCGGTTTTGCGGTGGGCCTATTCAGTTATAAAACAAGATAGATTACTTCCAATATGAGCGAAGTTCAAAATTGACAATTGAATTAAAATATTGGACAAGTACAAAATTTATTTGTGATATTTATTTTGAAATATAGCTATGAGACAAACAGACCTACACTTGTAATTGTAAAGTTGCTACGCTACTAAAAAGTAAAAGTTTTTTTTATACTTATATAATTACATAACATGTTAATTTTCATTTTAAAGAATTAATACTTTCCATATAAGTTTTTATTGCAATTTATTGACACTATTAGCAAAAATGGGGTTTTAATATTTCTTTTTTTATCATTTCGCCCAGGGATGTTAAGGAATTAGAGGATCAATCAATGTACAATGTACATCCGCATTATAATAAACAAATTTACCCCTTCTGTTTCACATTTCAATACCAAGTACCCAAAGTTTTAAAGCCAGAGAATAAGAAAATGTGGTTATAAAACTTTGGGTACTAGTATAATTAACAGTCCAACGTCCCCTCCCTAGCTCAAATTGTTTCTAGCTGTTGTTGCTAAGCTACTTATGGACAAAATTATCCTTGTTATTGTAGCAACAATAGATCTATAGTATAGATGCATATTCAGATAACTACCTTCCTCCCTTTTTCAATGACTTTTATCGTCTGCTATTGAGTTATTTTCTGCTACTTGGCTGTGTTAATATTACGAACACCATTGGTAATTTTTAAATGACCGAATTGAGAGGACATTGTGATGGGGAGTAATTTAACCCTTTCTCCCTCTGTCTTTTTACTCTAATGTAACAACTCTCTAATTATTTTAGATAAATGATCCTCGCTATGCAAAGAAGTATGGAGTAACCACCTTCCCTAGCTTGGTATACTTCAAAAGAAAGTTCCCTAGCATATATAGAGGTAAGTTTTTTATATCTATCTATCTGTCCATCTTTCTGTCTATCTAGACTTTTAGGGCCGTAGCCGCTAGTTATATCTTAAAATAGACAAACTGCTTGAAAACCAGCTAAAACTTCCGTAGTTCAATTCTCATTACTTTTGATTATAGTTTAGCTTAATAGTTTTTTTTCTATTTTCCTAAAAGGATATATTTGTTGGACTGACTTATTATTAATAAGTAACCTATGGACCTACATTATTCTTGTTTTAACACAGAATTTAAGATTTCTATTTCCATTTATCTTGTTTTATCTAGGGAAAACAAGGATTTAACAACTATAAAAGCAAAGCTATGAAACGGTAGAACAACCGAACATTAATACTTGTAGGATGTCAGAAAATATTAAGAACATTAATTACTAAGTCTAAACAAAATTGTACCTAAATCTAATGAAAAATTGCTTAAATATAGAAAACATTTAAAGGACATACTTGCATTTTTAGGATTTAATAATTGTGTTGCCTCGCTTATAATACTTTACCTTGTTTTCTTAAGAATCATTATTCCAAAAATCAGGTGAATAGGATTATCATATCATACAAAAAATGTTGTCCAATTATTTTTTGAGTCAGCATTTTTAAATGAACGTATGTACTTTATAGTAACGATTATAGTGTTGCTTCCCTTTCACAAATGTATCTAACTGTCATAGCAATCATCAAGTTTGAATTCGATAGGGCAATTATAACATGTCATATTAACGAAAAGAGTTAATTGTTACGGACGTACTGATGAACGGGTGAACCGACCCTAATTAAAGAAAAGCTTCGCTTTTAAAATAATACTAAATTTTAATCTTCTACATTTTATTTCGACATAAAGTCTGTCTATAAAATTTTTATTGAAACTTATCTGAAAAAAACATAACAATTTAAACCTACAAATGTTTTACATTGAATTCTCACTGAAAGACGAACGGATAGACATCGTTTTTTTTTTATATAATCATATGAAACTTGAATATAATTGTTTAGAATCATTGATGGAACCCACGTCAATTTTGGAGTGGATCAAAGTTAATAGGTAAGATTTTAGAAACCGGTTCTTAGCCATACTGAAAAATAATGTATCGTACCGTATTTTAGACAATTTTCTACATAAAATATAATATAAATCATAAAATCAATACCAGTTTAGTTTGCCCGGGCCTTCTTAGCCGCGGGTCTAACAAAACTGGAATTAATATTAAACTTTCTATAATACGATGCGATATATGACTATTTTTTTATGTCTTTTAATACAGATGTCGCTGGAATGGATAGAAAGTGCGTTACGTGGATATAAAAACATACATATAAAATGACAGACAGGCAAAAAAAATTGTGGTACGGACAGAAAGACTTAAAAACAGACAAAAGTAAGACAGACAGGCAGACAAAGTCGGTCTGTCAAATATGCATATATACACAATACCTTTTTGATATTATAAGGAAGTTTTAAATTTCAATATTTTTCAGGTTTCGCCAAGTTGAAGTTGGAGTATTTTTATACTCTATGATCCTGCTGGGAATTGTTTTCCTTGGTTACACAGGTGAGCAAAACTTTAGGAGGAAGTGTCTGTCTTTCTGTCTGTCTGTTCTTCTATTTTTATACTCGATGATGGAATTGTTTTCCTTGGTTACACAGGTGAACATATTTTTTTAGTTCCTGTGTGTCTGTCTTTTTGTCTGAAGTTAAATTATATTTTTACTCTATGATCCTGCTGGGAATTGTTTTCCTTGGTTACACAGGTGTACAAAGTTTTAGTAGTGCTTGTCTTTCAGTTTGTTTGTCTGTCCTTCAAGTTGAAGTTGGAGTATTTTTTACTCTATGATCCATATGGAATTAGTTTTCCTTGGTTACACAGGTGAACATATTTATTTAGTTCCTGTGTGTCTGACTTTTTGTCTGAAGTTAAATTATATTTATACTCTATGATCCTGCTGGGAATTGTTTTCCTTAGTTATACAGGTAAACATAATTTTGGTAGAAAGTGTCTGTCTGTCTGTTTTTCTTTCTATCTGTCTGCATTTCTGTCAGTCTGTCTTTCTGTCTATCCTTATGTCTGTCTTTCTCTCTGTATGTCTGTCTGTCTTTCAGTCTGCCCTTCTGTCTGTCTTTCTATATGCATGTTTTTATGTCTGCCTGTTCTTCTGTTCTTCTATCTGTCCTACTGTCTACCTGTCCTTCTGTCTGTCCTTTTGTCTCTCTGGCTATTTTGACTATCTATCCATTTCTTGGGAATAGTTTTTCTTGGTTATACAAGTAAATATTTTTTTTAGTAGCGAAGCCTTTATAAAAGTATTAGTATTTGTTTATATGTCCTTCTAACGGAATTTGGAGGGAAAAATTGTTATCCTTTGGTAATACAGGTATACACATTTTTAGTGATTGTGTCTGTTTGTTTGTCTCTATGACTGTATGTTTATCGGCACTGTCAAAAACTGAAATTTTATCCAATATGTACATACATATATTTTCTTTTTAAAATACTATCTTTCCTTTTTAACTTGAATTAAATTGACTAAATGATGTCTTCGAAAATGGGAAAAGGCAGTTAATCATTGTTTTTGTTTCAGTGCTGCTGTTTTCTGGATTCGCCGAAAAGGATGGAAAACCTGTGAAAAAGGATCAGTAATAAAAATATCAACACAACAAAATTAGATTCTTTATTAAAAAAAATGTAACCCCTATCATGCCTCCTACCCCCTCCAAAAAAACAAAAACAAATGTACTTTTTTCAAGATCAGTTATTGTGCTATAGCTATAACTATCTCCAAGTGTACTATAGGCATAGCCTATCTACTGCATGTGATTATTTTTTTTTATTAGCAACTCTAAAATATAACTTAAGTTCTTCTGTCAGACACTAAAACACCAATATGATTGATTCCTTTAATTCTAATTTTTTTAAATATAATGTGATAAGTTACCCCCAAAATTAATAACTGAAATATATTTTAAATGTTTGTATGGCTTTTTTTTAGAAATATACCTTTATAAAAATGAGGTTTTTTAAACTTATTAACATTTTTCTAATTATCATGTAGCATGATTTAAGATGGGTAAACTTGATTTGTGATTTTCTAAAATTTTCTTAAGTGAAATTTTAAAAAAATTAAGCACTGTCCTGTAAAAATTTTTAATAAACAGCTGATCTTATAATAGATTGAAAAGAAATCATTTTACGTGCCCCTAGAGGCCTCTAGGGGTGTGGACGCTAGTTATAGATAAAAGTGAAATATATACGCACTTCCTACCACTGACCATAAAATGTTTATTGCGGACAATTTACTAAATGTAAATAGTTTCAACTAGTTACCAGGAATAGTAGAGAGGTTATTGTTTTTAAAAATCAGAAACATATTTCAACGTAAATTGGGGATTTTACCCCCCCCCCTCTCTCACCTCCAAAAAATAATGTAAAAAGGTAACAGTAACTAGCCGTGTTTTCACTCCACATGGGGAGCATAGGCCGCTGACAATTTGTAATAATGTGGGTTTTTTTATGGATATGGGATTGGGTTGTTAGCCCTAAGCCATATGATTGCGGTGTAAAGCGTCCATTTTGCCCATCATTCAACCAACACTTTGATTGGACGACCTTTGTCTGAGAATTCCTAACTGTGCATGGTTGTTAATTGCGCCTGACGATTCGAACCAATCATCTTCCCGGCGACGAGCGGATGCGCTACGTGTCGCGGGTCACAAGAATGTAGTGGGGGTAATAATTTGGGATAAAACTTTAAGTACTTTTATTTGACTGTGATTGGTTACCTTCAGACTTACAGTGTTCAAACTTTTCAACCCACAATATTAATCCACAGAAGGGTAATAATTATTGGGGATGTAAATAAATTTATCTAAATTGTCTTATCCCTTAAGATTCTTGAGTGTAAGTATATAAGTGTTTATCCTGTATGAAAGAATACATTTTACAAGCATAATTTTGGTCTAGAGTTAGGACATTGAAAATTATATTGTTTGCTAAAAGAATCAATTAAAATTGTTCGGTGATTTCACACAAAGTTCCTATTAAACACTGATAAGACCCAGAGATCAAAAGGGATAAGACAATGACAGACTAATTTCCTCTTTTGCAGATTACAATTAGTGGTTGAAATGTATGGACACTCAATTTAATAAACCAACCAATCAAAATTTATTAAAAGTCCCCAAAATTATTAAGCCATAGAATAGGAAAACGGTATTAAAAAACTTTGGGGTCTAGTGTAATAAACAGCCCCCCAATGTCCCATCCCTCCCTGCTGTTATTGCTGCGCTACTTATGGACAATATTTTCATTGATATTAACTATAAGTGATTCAAAACAATAACTTTCAGAGTGTTAGTTAACTATTTGTTTAATTTCAGTGTTTAAAAATTTAAATACATAAAATCAGGGCTCGACAGCCGACAATCTTTATAACTGCGGATTGTTAAAAATTTGCCGCAATTGCGGAATTAGTTGATATTTCTGCCATAATAACTTACTATTTTTTACAGTCGAAAAATTTCTGAGTTATTAGCAGCTGCAGTTGCAGGTTTTCAAAGATTAGACA
This sequence comes from Acartia tonsa, assembly GCA_900241095.1. NCBI lineage: Eukaryota > Metazoa > Arthropoda > Copepoda > Calanoida > Acartiidae > Acartia > Acartia tonsa. The sequence goes on along the minus strand of LS047632.1, from coordinate 12,984 downwards.
AGTTGTTGTGCGACTGTCGAGCGATCCCAAGCCTAGGCCTTAAAACCAGGGAGGAAGGGGACATTGGATTTACATTATTTACTAGCGGTTTCCCCCAGAGAGAAAGAGGGGACAATAGGCTGTTTATTACACTAGTCCCCAAAGTTTTTAAATAACGTTTTCTTATTTGTTGGCTTAACAACTTTGGGGACTTTGGTGAATTGTAATTGCTTGATTCTTTAAGTTGTGTGTTTAAATGTTTCAACCAATAATTGTAATCTAATCAATAACTTATCACTATAAAATTTGTTTAGCATAACCAACATTCTGACGGACAAAGTAAGTTGTATACTGGACACTCTTTTCTAGGGGGTATCTGCACAGAAAGGAAATCAGTATTCTAACTTATATAGCGACTAATGGAAGAACGTACGGACAGACATAGTAAATTATATAGAAGCTTTGAATTGATATTAGAATGTCCACTTCAGGACATTGAAATCAACTCAAATTCAATAATAATTAATTGTTATTTGACTGTATGTCTTCATATATTTGATGGGAAAAAAGTATAAATTTTATTTTAAAAGCAACGCCTTTCTACAATTTTATGTGTTTGTATTCCCTAATCAGTCCGCTCTGATTTTAATATTAGCATGCTAGAATAATCTAACTGATTTTAAACCTTTTCACTTCCCCCCCTTCAATCCTTTTTAAGTTTTTGCCTGTCATTTTAATTGAGTAAATGTTACGAGTAGGAAAACGTCTAAAGCCTCCCCCCCCCCTCAATTTTCAATATTTATTGTAATTCCCTGTCATGGATGTTGTCATAATTGTTTATTACATAATGTATCATGAATTAGCTCACATAATGTCTACGTTCTTCAAATTTTGAAATACAGTTTTAGGAGGCGAAGCTTTTTTAATTAAAATTATTTACTTCGTTCTGTTGGTTTGAATTTAATTATCATAAAATAGCTAGTTGCAAATAATAGGTTAAACAATGAACTTAAACTTAAATGCAGAAATATTGAAAAATCGTCCTATTATATTTAGTAGTATTTTTTTTGTCTGAACCGAAAGATCTGAGAAAATGCTGATTCTAATGGGTTGTACTGTTATGAGAAGGTTTATAACTGTGTTACGGTGGTTTTAGGCTTTTTTTTCTGAACATTCCAACCTTCCACTAAAACTAGTGGCGAAGCAACTAGTATTGCATAAAATTGTACTTTTTGTATGTCTGTTAATATTTCAAAAGGTCACGACATGGTTTTAAGCTATTTTGCTGCTATTTTCCTCCCCTAAATGCTATAGGCACAACCAATAATTTGAAAAAAGAAACAATAAATGCAAAAAATACCTGTACTTTTATAATTCACATTTGATCAAAAATACCCCTCCCCCTAAAACTTTTTTTCAACTAAATTTTAAAAACGTGCTCCTAGAGGCCTCCAGAGACGCTATGAAATAAATATTATATTTACCCTACAGACAGACCACTCCTTGGTTATAAAGCTAATGGAACTCGCGTGTTACGACGTCCAACAAGTTCTAAAAATGTAGCACATAAACACGCACCCACACACACACACAGAATACGGAGTATCGCAATTCACAGAGCAGGTCCGTGCGAGAGTAAAAAGTGTTTTAACAATTTAACAGATTTTTAGAGTTTTTATCAAAATAAAATAGAATTCATAGAATTATGGGTTATTCAAGATTTTTTACAACTCAAAGAACCAACATTATTAACCCTATGGTACATCTTATTACCCTACAAAACATAATCCTTGTTATAAAATAAGTACGTTTACTTTGGGTTAGTATAGTTATAAATCGCATCTCATTATAGACAGCTTTCCGCGGATAATAAAAAGAAAAATTTTAAGAGCCACTCGAAAATAAAAAACTTGTAATACAATTCGTATTTGATTATAAGTAAAAATTTTCTGTAATACGATACGATACATAGTTTTTCAATACGTCTTAGTACTTAGTACCGGTTCTAATCCAGTAGATTTTAATCGGTTGTTTATTGTGGGTATACTTCAATCCATTCTATACAATATATACTTTTGTTAATTTGGCGGATTTATGTTTTCAAATTTTGGTGGTTTTTTGTAAACACTGACCCGGAATATATTCTTAGACCCTTCCTTCTCCTCTGTATAGCCATATCCTTGCAAGCAATTTTAAATCAGTCGCTTCACAACTATCAAGCCGCTCACATGTCTAATGAACTAATATTGAAATATAGTTAATGTGAACTAGTATATTTGGTATCATAGCTACTATACAACTTAGTAATGTCTGTCCTTACGTCCGTAACTATTTAAAACCTGTATAAAAGTATCATTAAGTCTGTCTATCTGACTGTCTGTCTGTAGTTTAAGATCTCATTAATCCGCTGTATATAGATATCCTTGCAATTTTAAATCAGTCGCAAAATAACCATCAACTTGTTAACATGGCCAATTATTAAGGAAGAAATATAGTTAATGTGAATGAGTATCGTAGCTACTCTATATCTTGGGAATTTGTCCATACGTCTGTTAGTGTTACTATCTGACCCTTATTGAATAGTAACAGGATGTTTGTCTGTAGTTAAACGCTGAACCATTATGGTTCTCCTTTACAAGGTAGCTTCTCATAGGTACCTGAAAGGTTTATTTTCCTTTTGCGGGATGGTACCAACACGCTTCCAAGAAAAATCCCCCCTCCCAAAAAAAATTCCTTAAATACTATTGGTCAAATAAATGTATACAGGGCTGTATAGTATATTGGTCATTTGTATTGTATGACGTCATTTTTATAGGCACTATAAAGATCTTCATTTTTAATTGATTATTGTATTTGAAAACTCGAAATAGCCATAATTTTGTTAAATTAAATTCATGCCTCTAGGGGCCCTTGAGTGGGGGGGAAGTCGATCCCCTATTTTCTATTGTAGTTAAAAAAAGAAAAAGTTAAGATATTTTTTCTACCCTCCCCAAAATAGTTATAAACCGTCCCAGGACATATGAGAAGCTGTCCTGTAAAGGAGAACCATATTGGTTCTGTGATTAGCAATTACAATTCATGCATTACTGATATATAAGAAGAAATTATGGTACACTAATTTACATATTATTAGTTATGATGTGGTTTTATATAGAGTAAATGTTAATAAAATACAGAGATCTTAGGAGATAAGACAATGGACGATTGATTAATAATGAAAGTATCCAAGGTTTTTTTTTAAAGAAAATGCGATTATTTAACTTTGGGTACTAGAAAAGAAAAAGTTGTAATGTTTTGAGCCAGTGACCGTAAAATCTAGGATTTAAAATTGTTAAGCTGTTCTTCGGTATTTCATCAAAGAACAAGCATGTCTTTAGGTATAATATGTTTTTTTTTGCAGCGAAGCTAGTATAAAGTTTACTAACAGCTTCAACCTGTACATGCCTCTAGGAGCACTTTATGTGGGGGGAAAGAAAGTCGACCAATTTTACATTATTTTTTTCTTGATACGATTTTTCTTAGGATGATGTTAGTACCCTTCCCCAAAATATTTATAATAAACCTTTCCATGACCTAGGATAAGCTAAACTGCAGTGTAAAGGAGAACCATATCCTTCGATACAAATCTATTAAGAATTTTTTCTACTTAAATGATTTATATGGTTATTGCAGCGCTAATTATGTGCATAATTTAAATTTTTTCAGTAATTAATATTTTTGTTTCAGAATAAAAACTAAAGTTAAAACAAAATGTACATGAGACTTGCAGTCGCTTTGGTTATGCTCAACAGGGATATTTTGATGTTTTTAAACTTTTCTGCCATTCTAAAATGTTCATTATTAAGATCAATTTAATCTTGAGTGCATAAATTGATTTAAGCATGGTTGAATGTGTTCTTTTAAGGATCTTAAGAGAGATAAGATAAAACTCCAATTATGACAAACATAATAAACCCTCCTGTGTACAATAAATTAAAGGTTAAAAAGATTAGACTTCCTAATCAAGTCCAACGTCCCCTCCCCCTTTGGTTAGAATAAATACCTATTATAGTAGTTTTCACAATTAGAGACTAACTATGAGTTACAAAACGTCCGTTTGACTGTCTATCAGATAAAAAGCACATAGTTATAAAGTAGTTACGCTTCTGGCAATATAATAAATCCGCTACTAAAAACAAGGCTAGTTGCTTTTTACTACTTCCCTCACGGCTAGTCAACTTTTTGTTTTTAAACGTTTTGTTGAAAGATTTAAAAATTAAATGTTCTTTTAATTCAGTAGCGTAGCTACTCTAAAATAATATTGCTTGTCTGTCCGTACGTACGTATGTAAATTAAGAAAAATATGAATGAAGATTCAAAAACCTTTTGAGGACTTACCTTTGATAAAAAAAGAACATTTATAAATAACTTTTTATGAACCCTTGTATTATATATAATGAGTTTAAACCAGGGACTTGAGTAGAGATAAACTAATGTAAATAAAATAAATTGATTTACATCCCCAATGATACTAAACAAATTACCTGTTCTTCAATCAAGTACATTATTTCCAAGTTGTATTATTTCCAGGTGGTGTTGACACCTTCTACACTCTCGCACGCCCCTGGTTGAAATCTTTTTTCATAATAGACAATAAAACCTAATATAATATTTACATAATTTCAGCATGCGAGGAATTTATTTTCCAAAAAAATACCTTTTTCTTTAATGAACTTTTATGAACCAAATAAAGAAATTTTAAAGTAAGATTATGCTTAAGAACAGTATGAAGTGACCAAACTATGAAACCAATAATTTTAATCTACAATAGGGATGATTTTGTTTATCATCATTTGCAATTTATCGCCCATTGTCTTACTCATTAAGGTCCTTGTCTTTATATCTCCGTAAAAAAGTAAGGTTGGTTAATGATGTTTTAATTGCAGAAAAGGGATAGTATCAAATTTGAGGTGTGCGTTCATATTCGTAAATTTAACACATTAGCAGAACGTCACAATATTTCAAAATCAGCAAAATAACTGTTTCTACGTATCTTCACCTTTTTTAAAGGGCTATTTCTCTTGAGAGGGTGGTGGTATTCCAAGGATCTATGAGAAGCTACACTTAAAAGGAGAACCTTATCAATTTAGCCTTTAGCAAAACAAATAGACATCCTGTTACTTTATTATAAGGATTACTACGTAATAGTATGCGGAAGTAAATGCACACTCAATTTTACACCTCTAAGCGCAAGTCTCAATAAAACGTATTTTTGCTTCGAGCTTTTGAAATGTACATTAATGACAGGCAAATTGTGGGCTCTACAGGGAGGCAGGGAGAGGATAAGAACGGGGAAATAAATCTACAGCCCTTTCTTCGCCAGCAAATCTTTAACAGCTATATAAGAAAGAAACTTAACACATAGAAACGACTAAAAAACAGGCTGACTGTCTAAATAAAAAAAAATCAAACCCATTTGATGAATCTACACATAAAATCAGACTTCTATCTTTAACAACAACTGAAACATCCGTTTAATATCCGCTGTTTAGAACTGGTTATGCTGAACAATACTAAAATTAATGTATTTTATCATATTATAGACAATTTTCCACGATGAACAAAGAAAAATCATAGAATCAATACAATTTTGTTGGTATGACCAAAAACTTACATTTTCTTATAATGTTTATTACTCTTCTATCCGTGGAAAGCTGTCTATAATACGATGAGGTAAATAACTAATAATAACAGACATATGAACTCACATAAAAAAAAACAAAAAAAACAACGAATAGACAGACGGACATCTTACCTAAGTTGAAATAACTAATATGTCTATCTATCTATGTGGTCTTAAAAAAGGTTTAATTTCACAAAAAAATCATGCAATTTAAATTTCAAGGATTTTGGCAGTTCCTTCACAAACCAAGGAGCATTTACTTAAAAGGATAACAGCATCCATAAAAACAAAGCTCTTTATAGTGCCTATATAAATGAAGTCATACAATACAAATGACCGATGGATAGACCAATACACAGACCAAGTTACCAATGGGGCGTTATCCTCTTAGAAATTTTTTTTTCAATTTTGAAAATTTGTTGATTTTTAGTATCTCATCCAATTTTTGATACTGCTCGTTAATTCGTAATGTCCATCCGTCTGTCTGTAAGAAATTGTAATCGTCGTGTAATAATAACATCAAAATAAAAATGATAATATTTTAGCATCAACTGCTTCCAAATTCAAAATCAGGTAAAAAGTTTAATAATTTCATTAAAAACTTTACATTATAATAAAAACTTTTAAGTGGTTCGAGTTGGATAAAACAAACCCCAAAACTCTTGGGGGACATTTTTTATGTGGAAGATTGTGGGGTGATAAATTCTTTATCCCCAATGATAATACATATATTTAACCCTTCTATAGATCACAATTATTGGTTGAAACGTAAGGACACTCAACTTAATGAACCATCCAATGAAAATTTGATAGAAATCCCCAAAGTCTAGCAAACAATAAAGTAAACCTCGATTTTTTTTCATATTTCGTCATATAATAAAAATATAAAAATAATTGCAATAATGTGGTCTGATTGTTTCTACGCTGTATTCCTATTGGTCCAATTAAGCGATATGGCATCTAGGATTCCTATATTTATTCTCCAAATAATCAATATTTCCATTTTGATAATTGAAATACAATAAAAAGATATTGAAAACAAGATTAAATCAAAGAGCATCGTAATTGTTTAATTCGAAAGACAAGAAGGGGGAGGGTGGTTGTCGAATACCCCCGCCCAATAGCCTAAAACCTTTCCTTGACAAATTTTACATTCATTTAGACATCCTGTTACTTTAGTACATATAATACCATAAGAACGCCTAATAAACACTTAAATGTTTTTCTACTGTTTGTTTTTTCAAAATACTTTCATCTGTTCTTAATAATTTAACAAGGATGACACCATCCATAAAAGCGAAGCACTGAAACGGTAGGACAAACGGACATTAACACTTGTATAGTATCTGAACTGAAAAATCG
>LS047629.1:943-13652 GCA_900241095.1 Acartia tonsa | reverse complement strand
ATAAAAATGGGTGCCAATACCAGCATCATTCAAACATTTCCGTTGAAACTGTTTAAAAAATATTACAATGTTCACCCGATGCCGCATAGAATAAAGGTATGAATTAGCCTTTACCAAAATATATTAACAAGTTGTGGTAAGTTCAAAATATATAACACACCACCAACGTTATCAAATGCACTCTTAAAGTCAAAAGTACACAAATGTCAACTCAGAAAATTTTGTAATTTTGACGTAATCAAAGCAGTTGACAGTAAATCATTAGCCACTAGATGACAAATTCATCTAGGTACATATTATACTTTTTTGTTTTTGTAAATGTTCTTTTAAGGTCTTTTTCGTACTTGTTAACTTTCAATTACAATGGTAATAGCTGTGATAAGTAATTCTTTAAAAATCCTTTTCTTAAAGTTTTACACATTTTTAAAATCTTTACATTTTCAGCCAGTCTAGCATGGATTGACAAATTTTGAATTGTTGTTGATCAGTTAGGTTTCTGCACTTTGTTTGCAAATATTTTTGCAATGTTTATTCAGGTTGTTAAATAATAGTGAGAACCCACAGGTTATGAAATACAAACAAGATATATGTATTTTTTTCTTTTAATGGTAGTACAATCCAAGTTTTTAAATAAATAATGCTGTAAGTAGTAGCCTATAATGCAAATCTATAATGAATTCAAGTAATCATGAAAGTTTATTATTATTAAGGTAAATTACGTTTTTAGAACTTTAAAATTTATAGGACAATAGTTTAAAATCTTTTTTTTTCTTAATGTGAACTTTTAGATAAATGTTTTATTTGCGATACAGTCCTATCTATTTGTTAGTCTATCATTAGAAACGATTAACTATGCAACTCATTCTACAATAAGAAAATATAAGCTTATAGTGAACCAAAAATAGAATCAAAATTAAAACTGAAGCAAGATCTTTATGTAATAGTAATATAATGTTTGTTTGTCTGTCTGCTTTGCGCATCTGTAGTTCTCCTGTACTGTGAAGCCTCTTATAGGTCCATTTAACATTAGATTAAAACACTAGAGAAAGGGTTAAATAACTGTATCTCCCCATCGCACTGTCCTTTAGCCAACTTCCAATTGGGCCATTGAAATTCTATACTATAGGTCTGTTTTTATAACTATTTTGGGGGATGGTAACTCCGCTATCCCAAAACTTGTTTTAAACTAAAATTGACACCACTTTCTTAAGATTGAATCTGAAGCATCAGAAGTGGAAAACAGTGATGAAGAAGTTATTCTAAATTCTTGTATTAAGATTGAATCTTAAGCATCAGAAGTAGAAAACAGTGATGAAGAAGTTATTATAAATTCTTGTATTAAGATTGAATCTGAAGCATCAGAAGTGGAAAACAGTGATGAAGAAGCTATTCTAGATTTTTAATATTAAGATTGAATCTGAAGCATCAGAAGTAGAAAACAGTGATAAAGAACTTAATCTAAATTATTATATTAAGATTGAATCTGAAGCATCAGAAGTAGAAAATAGCGATGAAGAAGCTATTCTAAATTGCAGCCAAACAGCTCTGTTCCACAGGATTAAGGATAAACACAAACTCACTGTAAAACAGGTAAGAGTTGTCACTATTTAATATGCTAGTTGTTAAGTCCCTAGCTTCTAGGGGAGGGCGACAGAGATCAGGAAAATAGCCTAATTAACCGAAAGACATTTAAAGCCTCACTGAAAAATACAAGCAATTCGGAACTGTGGTTTTAGAGATCATAAGCTTCAGATTAAAAAAATCTTCTACTTAAAAAAATGAAAGATTTTGTTTAACTAATATTTAATTGTGAAATATGAAATATGTGAAATATTTTTCAACTTTCAGGGGGAGGTAAATAAATGATTGAAAAGTTTGTCCCTATTTATCATTAGTACGCTCAAACTTTAAAAAGTTCTTGATTTTATTGAAATTTTTTTCAGCCAAGAATCAAGACAGAACCCTTTGACCTGAGCCAGGAATTAATGCTATTAATACATTTTTTGTGTATGAATTAAGTTTTCTTTGATTTTTAGTTTTAATATTTCCTGTATCTTCAATGTTGTAATGATACTATTGCTTTAAGTAAACATGTAATTTTTACTAACAAAATTATTTAATTGAAGTTAAAGTTTTAAGCTCTATTCAGCAATTTTTTTAAAAATATTTTTGTTCTCGACCCATAAGTTTGACTCGCATTTTTTTAAGAATCATCATTTTAAAAGCTTAAATATCAGTCCCAGATCCAGGAAAGCCAGAGTTTGTTTCTGCCAGATTCTCAAGAGGAAGATTCCCAGGATGAATTTGTTCAAGATGTCATTGATAATCTTGGCGGAGATATTGATAAAGATATTGTCAGGTAGGTCTTGGGAAACTTGAAATTTTAAACTGAACAGATTGAGTTCTCCTTTGAAGAGAAGCTTCACATAGGACCTGGGAATGTTTGGGCTATTTCATTCTTTTTAGATTTAATCCTTAGAAAGGTTTCAGGCTTTTTTTTCACCCCTTTAACTACAGAGTCTCTAGATGATAGGAAAGCGGCCGCTAGTTTATATTATAAAGACAAACAGGAACACGGTTTTTTCGTCAATTTATATTAATATTAGATATTAAAACATGTTTTATTACCCTAGGGATTAATACTTGTAATTGATTACGTATAGACGGTCTGTAAACTTGAATAAAAGTTTTGTTTTTATTGACATTGGTGAAGTATTCTAGCTCAGCCGCATTTAGTGTGACTGTGTTCAAACCAAAAAAATATTTCATAAACTTATAGTTTTTACCAAGGATCGGCAGCCGCGCTTCAGCTGCCTGTAAGCCTCAGGGAAATCAACCTTTTACAATTTTAAAAATCAGTTGTAAGTCTAAACCTGACCCAAATTGGCAATATCTCTTTAAAACAAATAAAGCATCCAAACTGGTTTTAATTTGAGGCAGATTCGCGGCTGACTTTTAAAAAGTTTAAGTTTCATGTATAAATAAAAAAAATATTATACTTTTCATGGGTTAAAATTTAAAAGGACTAACATAAAAATGTATATAGATTTTGTTTTATTTCATTTATGAGAAATTTGCAATTGTATATTTTTAGGTCTGCAATTAGCAAAGATAAGATAGAAGGCGGAACAAGAAGTATTCAATCTGTTTGTAGGTATTAGTATTCTCATTTATTAAAAGAAATATTCTTACCTACTATTTTAGCTGACTTTTTATTAAAAAAAATCATTTTTGTATGATCTTAAAAACCACTGAACCTACAAAGTATTTCTTGGGTTGGTTTTATTTTTATATTTAAGTTTTGGGATGGTTTTAGGCTGTTTTTCTACCTTCCCCTTTCAATTCAGAGCTACGTAATGTTAGTCATTTGAATACCTTAATATACCATATAAATATATTTATTATACTTTTTGTAAATTTAGATTAACAAGAATTGAGCTGGAATTAAAATTGATAGACGATGTAGTACAAGAAGTAGGTTGCTCCAACACTGGAATTGTCAGAGAATGTTTAGCGGAATTAAAATCAAATGATACGGTAATAATATTTTACCTACTAAGTAAAGTAGTTTAGCTTTTTTGTCTGTATTTTAAGATTTCGATAGCTACTGAATCGATCGAGTTTTTTTATTTTATGAAAACTTCATATAGGTCTTCGTATAGTGAAATAACCACTGGTTTTATATACAGCAACTCAATACTTAACTTTCTCTACAAGAGAAACTTAAAGTTAAAATTTTAATGATTAAAATATAAAAAAACCATAATACTTTGATTTACAGACCTGGTGACATTTAAAAGGGGAATAGAACTTGAAACCCAAAATATTTTTAATGAACTTAAAGATAAGTTAGACTTATTGAAAACTTTATCCCAAAGTACAAATTCGAAAATATGTAAACCATTCTGTTTATTGCAACTTGATAAAAATTGACTTAAAATAAAGTCTTATGCAATGAAATAAAAATTGCAATGTTTTGTAATATGAAAGGTATTAGACTATTTTCAGAAATTAGGTTATTATTCATTCATTCAGTAGGAGAGGAGGGAAGGGGGTAAGGGGATGTATAGGGGAATTGTTATTTCAGCCAGCTACAAGCTTCAAAGTATTCGAGTAAACAATAATCTGTTTAAGATCCAAATGACAATAAATCCATTTAAATACTTATCTCTGTATTGAGTGCTGAATTTTTAAATAAAATTTAGGTTACTGGTATAGAAAATATAGACAAGGATGAACTGGTCTACAAAGTCAAGCAAAAGAAAAGAAGGCAAGAAATCATGGAAATTCTGATGAATGAACCTGACTTTGATGTTCAGGTTTTCAAGTAAGTAGGCGTTATTTCACATGGTGTCATATTGAGATCCGAGCCGACTCGTCCAATTAAAACAAAAAAATTGAATAAGGGGCGGGGGTAGATTTTGTTTTGTTTATTAGGTTAGATTATAATTGGATTAGGGCCCCTTGCATGGGTTAGGCATTGCGGTGTCGGGGTCATAATTATCATACTTATGTTATATTAATGTTAAACAGTAAAACCTACTTAAAAGTATAAACGTGCTTATTCATGTTACCCTGTTTCAATCCTTCATTATGCCTTTTTATCAAAAAGGCATCTAGTTTTCTAGTCTCCAAAAAGTCTTTCCTTTTGTGTGTGTGTGTGTGTGTCCATTACATATTGTTGATGTTACAGGGATGTCTGAGTCTCCTTAGAATGTCTTTACACGAAATGACAGTCATCTTTTTTTTCATTTCAAAAAAAAGCATCAGTTTTCATGAAAATTAATCTTGTTATTTTTTAAAGTGAGGTTTGTGACCTAAATGAAACCCTTGGATCCTCAGAGTTGGATGCTGATGATATTAAGAATATGTACAGGAGGAAAATAAGATTGAAGGAACCTCCACCCAGGGACATACAGGTATATTTACATTTATAATACAGATTTATGGGATAGTTGCATGAAGTGCAAGCATAAGTTACAAACAATACCATTTAATATGTAAAAGCCTGCTTAGCCACAGCGCTCGGCCCCCTTTGCCTGCCTAGCCGCAGCGCTCGGCTCCCTAGCCTATTACCTAACCTAACCTAAGAGGATAACGTCAAATTTAGTATTACAATAAATAGCAATCAATTAGGCATCACCAAAGTAGTCATCATGCTGTTTTTGTGAAAACAGGACAGCCATTTATGTTGCATATTTCCAAAAAATATTTTATTTTCACAAAGTCTTCATATTTTTAAAACTACCTGGTAGAAAATTAAAATTCTTTCAAATATATGTCCTACAGATGTAGTTTAAACTATTGAACAGAAAAAATATGCAGTACACTAATAAGTTTAAATGCACTTCGTGCAACTACCCCTTTAGTACTTAGATTAATATCAAAAGGTTTTTTTAGAAAGTTTTCACACACAAGAATTTGTCAATTTCTTCCTACAGAGTTTGAAAAATAATTTAATACTCACTATGCTACATATTCTAAAGGTCCGTGTAAGAATAAATACTTATTTTATTTCTGTTAAGAATGGTAAAGAAGCATCAGACAATGATGATAATGCCCATGACAACAATTTAAACTCAGACTCGGAGGATAGCTCTGATGGGCCTTCTCGTCATCAAAGGGATAAAGGTCAGTTTAAAAGGAATAAAATCTTGATAAATCACGACAGGACTTTATTGAACTTAGATAGAAAATAAAATATTTTATGGCTTTTAGTATAATGTTTAGTCTTTAATTTTAATACAAGTTTTTATACTACAATTTAAAAAGTAAAAAATGAAATGATGAAAACGAACTACCAAATTAGTTTACTTGTTAAGACAGATGCAATACTATATTATTTCATATTTAGATTCTGAAGGAACCAAGGAAAAGAAAGGTGAAAGTGGAGGAGGTACCACTGATTATTCTGTAGATGATGATGTTAATGACCTGATCAAAGACTCAGACGAGGAGGATTATAAATATGATTACAGAGCTCAGGCCTCCAGAGAAATAGTAAGTAGTTTTAGGAGATAGGGGAGGGAAAGGAGGAGGTTATTGATAGGATAAATTGGGACAGGGGCTAATCAGAATGTCTATTTTATGCAATGGTTGTTAACTTAATTAATATTCGCAAAAATAAATAACATTCAATCTACATATGCCTTCTTGGAAGCAACCCACAGTTTTTGAGCCAAAGAATAAGATAATGTTTTTATAAAACCTTGGATACTTCCTAGTGTCATGTGCATTAAGATATATAAGTTGGAAAGAATTTTAATGTTAGAGGTAGATTTGAAATCTGCATCAAATTTAATTTTTTTTTGTATAATTCTTTATCTAAAAGCGGAAATACAATTTAAGTTAATTAATTTTGACATCTGTGATTGGTGGATTGAAAACTATCTGCGCTCTGATTGGAGAAGCTTAAGTGTCGTACATCATTCAACCAATTAGAGCGCAGGTAGTTTTCAATCCACCTATCACGGATGTCAAAATTAATTAACTTAAATTGTATTTGCGCTTTTAAATAAAGAATTATACAAAAAATCCTTGATGCAGATTTCAAATCTACCTCTAACATTACAATTATTTATAAAAACTTAATAACTTATATATCTTAATGTGTTGCATTGTACAGTCCGGTGTCCCTTTCATCCCTGGGAATATATATTATTAGATTATTTTTTGTTTTATCCAAGAATGTTTTTATGGTTCTTTTACAGGAAGAAGAAATATTAGGCATTCCAAGTGTCTCAGCAGAGAAAAATTTGATTAAATCAAATGCCATGGCGAGACCAATCAACAAAGGTTTTCAGCGTTCTTTGTCAGGTAAACGTTAATAGGCTTTTCACGAAATGTATATTGTATAAGGAAACAACTCCATTTATACTGCATAAGATCAAAAAAAAAAAATTTTTAGGTAGGTATTACCCTACATTTTCCCAAATATTAAGATTTTGTTTTGTTACTTAAAATAAGGAAGTTAAAGATATTTTTTCTTTTGAAATGTACTTCTTAGAACTATCCTTGAAAGTGTAAATTCATTTATACAATTTTTATTCTTCATCATTCATTTAATCGTTCAAAAAGCTGAAAATACTGACAAACAAACAAGCTAATACCTGAAAAGTTATGTTCATCTGTTAAGGTCCAATCTGCATTGACCCTCTGCCTCAGCCACACAGACGTGCTTTCAACAGGGGTATCTCGGAGAATACTATCAAGGAAATGCAAGCAGCAGCCGCCAGCACTACTAGGTATATTAATTCAGATTGAAAATGTTATCCTGATATAAAAATATGGGATCTGTGTCTAACTGTCTTTATGTATTAAAGGATCTCGCAACCTCAAGTAAAAGTAATACTAAAAACTCAAGACAGAAAACAGAAAACAAAAGGTTTGCTGATATTTGCCTCATATGCTTGATAAAGAGATTGTAAATATTTTTATTGACTATAATTATTATTTAGAAAATCTCCTGAAAGATCAAATATGTTGCCACCCCGACCATCACCGCAACAAAAACCCAAGAAGAACGAACCAGTCAGACGGGATCAGAGTTTAGTCGCCCGTGTCTCGCCGTACGCGTCGCCATCCTCGCGAATATCGGTGAAGAGCATGCGCAAGAACAAGTTACGCGACTTGGCGGAGAGTTCGCGCCGCCAGGATGATAGGGATAAGCCCAGACCATTTCCAGGTAATGAAAATTAAATGTAGATGTAGGTGAAGGGTTATTGGATAGCTATCTAAAGAAAGCCTGCAAGAAATACACCGCACTAACTGATGAAAGTATGCCACAACTAGACCCTTTGCCCAAAATTTGAATCCTACAGCTTTAATAACAAAAAATTCATTTAAGAATACCTACCTAAACATTTTTTTGTAATTAAAGCTAAAAGCTTTAAATTTGGGGCATTAGGTCAACTTTCAGCAGTTCGAGCCATGTATTTCTTGCAGGCTTCCTTTGATAAGGTCACAATTTGTTGTAAAAATGATTTTGCTCTTCAGGAATGCGCACAGGTGTAATGAAATCATCCGTACCCAAGAATAAAAGGTTGTTAGAAGAATTAAAAGAAGAGACTATAAAACCAGTGGCTAGGACACTACACAAACAGATCAGCAGTGATAAACCTACGTAAGTTTTTTTTATTCTAATGAAACTTTTTTATCTTTTCCTCCAATTAAAAAAATCTATGCTTAATCAGAAATTTTCTAATGTTCTATGCAGTAAGAGATGTGAATCTTTAAAAGTAGCAGGATTTATAATTCTTCTTTAATTTTTAGTATTGTCCTAAACTGTAATCATACTAAAACATGTCTAATTTTTATCCTCGTAAATAAATTTATAAGTATAGATATAATCCTTAATCCAGTGTTGGGGGCATTTTTCGTCTGCTAGCAAATTGCTTTCTAATTTTTTTGTAGCGACTTGTCTGTGTTAATACTCTTGATGCTATTGGCTGATATTTAAAGACCCAATTGAAAGTTGGCACAGGGTCCAAGGGGTGGAGAATTCAGTCATTTAACCCTTTCCCACTCTATTGTGTTTTTTAATTTCGCATACATTTGATTACATATAATTCTACTAAGGGTGCCCAGTAGCAGTGCTTCTGTACAGCCAGCACCAATCTCCTCCAGACGACGGACAGACCCTGAACATTCGGATTCGCCTCAGAGATCCAAAGAAAATATTGCTGCGCCCCCCAGACAACGTAGAATATCTGAAGGTAGGAAATTAGACATAAATTATCCTCCATTTTTTAATAAATGGTAGGTAGACACTTATCAAGTAAATTATTTTCTTCAGTGAGTTACATTGTGTTGGCTGTAAAAAGTGACCTCATTTTACTTAGGTATTGAAAAAACTATTTTTTTTATTTCAGGTGGAGGATCAGGTTTAGGTTTTCTGGAGTTGGAGGCCACCAGTGAACGCAAAGCTGCCAAAAAAGAAAAGGTGAAGAGAACAGCAGAAGGCGGACGAATCAACAAGATGACATTTGACAACATTGATTACAATGTGTGCTCCCAAGATATATCAAAACGTCCTTTTAAAACGAAACAGCTCAACTATGCCTCAATTCCTAAATCTAATAATTCAACGCCCAAGAAAAATGTAAAGACAGTTCACTGGAAAGATCTCACCTTAAACTGTCCCTTGACAGAGGTTAGAGAAATACCATCTGAAAATCGTGGCTGCAAGGTTGGTAACAAGAAGGATATCATGAATACAAAACTTCTGAAGGAGCTCAACGTTGATGATATAATGAGAATGATGTTGACATGGAATCCAAACTGGATCAAGGAACAGAAGGAGATAGGTAAGCCTCCAGATGGCCTCAGCCATGGTTATCAACTGCAACCTCTACCCTCCGTGTTTACATCATTTGAAGAATATAGGAAGTTATTTATACCTGTGATATTATATGAGCTTTGGGCTGTGCTCTCCAGAGATATTGAGGAGAAAGAGAAGAGAGGCGTGGAGGAAACTATACCTGGCGTTCTGGAAGAAGCTTCCAATAATCACCAGGGAAAGTTTACTGAATTTTTCTGCTACAGCTTGCTTACAGAAGGAGAGAATAGGAAGGATATTGGACAAAACGGATGCCTGGTTTCAGTAAGTCTTGTCCTGAAGCTACCTCATACCCCTGCTGTTATGCGTAAACATGTGTTTGGATATGTTATGGAGGTCAGGAAAGATTACCTCAATGGATATAAATTTGGAGAAAGAGAGCATCGTTATAAAGACATGCTTATGGAGAAGAAGACAACAGCTAAAGAATCAAAATACTGGGTCAGATATTTAATTCGAGTCAAAAAATTATCAGATACTGACCGAAATAATCTTCAGTTGGACAAAGTTGTCATTGTCAAGTTTCTTACCCGTATCCGGCCAGAAATGAGAAAAGCCCAGGCTTTGCTTGATCTTCACAAGACCAAAATGGTGGCAAGCATAATCAATCCAGATCCCAAAACTATGTCAATTCCGCTTGCCAATGGGGATCTGCACTCAAATATAAAAGATTTGCAACAATTTAGCCAGCTGAATGAAACTCAACGCCGTGTTATTGTTGGGGTTAGCCGAGCTTGCTTATCAGAAAGCAAAGAAACCAAGATCTGCTTGGTTCAAGGTCCTCCAGGTACGGGAAAATCCTCCACAATTTGTGGCATCCTGCTGCAGATTTTAAATGCCAAAATTGGTCACACTGGACAGGAAAAGCAGAGTAGAAAACATTTGCCAAGGATTCTTGTGTGTGCACCCTCAAATGCGGCTGTAGACTCTCTTGTACTCAAACTTGTTGATATCAAAGAATCATTGCCTGATGCAAAGAATTTTAATTTTATTCGGCTTGGAATTACCAAGAATATGAACCCCAACATTCAGAAACACAGCTTTGAAAAGGTTCTGCAGAGAATGGTTGATAGAGACACAAGGTTAGTTTTCGCGGTTTTACTTAGATTCAATATTAATGTTATTATAATAAAACTTATAGCTCCCTTGAGACAGCGGGTCAAGTACTTATACTTCACGCCAGGCGTCATGATTATGATTATGTGGTAACTCTAAGGGGATGAAAATTGAACTTGAAATTTTCAAATCTAATTTACTCAAAAAGTTCCCGCCGAAATATTTTGGTTTTACCTGGAATTATCATGGTTTTATGTCTAATTTCACCATACATAGGTCCCAGAGCTCAGCACTTACTTTTGTCTTGATTAAATAGTAGCCTGGCGTGACTTGGGCGTGGAGCTTGATAGCCCTTGTGTCTGTACATTGTACAAAAGTGTCTCGTACTACTCCATGACTACTCAGGTCCAAACACTAAGAAACAATGGCTACACAGTACTACACACACATTATAAAAGTTAGAACTACCGACTAACTAGATTTAAAGATATTGATCAAACTCTTTAAATACTATTTCCAATGTAAAATGTAAACATGATAAAAAAAAAGATGAATTTATTTAAAAAATATTTTTATACCTCTGTTGTGAAGTAATTCATCCCCACACTGTATTTTTGGAGAAAAAACTTTTAAATATGGGGGGTTACTTCTGAGTCAAAAACTGCGGGAGTACTAAGCGTCAATTTTAACTGTACATAAAGTAATAACCTAATGTAAAAACTATCTTCCCCATATTTCAATTTAACTCAAAATAAGAATTGAAGGGTGTACTTATCAGTGCTCAGCAAGGTTCTCTGTATTCGCGTAATTTTTTGTGGGTTGACTTTTATTTATTTAGAAATGTGAAATCTACAGATACACTAGAGAAGGATGAGACAAGCAAACAGATTCAGGCAAATCAAATTTGGGAAAGGAAGCTGGAAGCTGAAAAGAATAACAACTTTGTTCTGGCAGCTAAACATGAAAAAGAATTTAGGGTAAGTCACTTTATACAAAGTGTAGTTCCTCTAATAGTTGTTAGGGTTGGTAATCCGAATCCGGGATTCGGAATCTGCCCAATTTTTGGTCAATTTTGGAATCCGTATCCGGAATCTGTTTTTTAATAGCGGATCGAATTCTTAATTGGTAGGCTAAAATTAGCGTCTTGAGTTTTTTCTTTTTTGAAGGCAAAGATTATCATCATTATGTATAAAATCGTTTTAATTCTGGTTCGATTCTCGGAAGTGAATTATAGAGAACACTAATGTTTAGGACATATGTAGCACTTAATTTTTTTAATTTTTTTAAAAAAGCCTTTTAAAATATTGCTAGAATCCGGAATCCGCCATAAATAAGAATCCGGAATCCGCGGGAATCTGCCATTTTTATTGACGGATTCTTGTAAGAATCCGAATCCGGTCCAAAAATTTGATGGATTGCCATCCCTAATAGTTATTTAAAGATTTTTTAAAACAGGCTATTCCAATTTCTGCTTTATCAAACATAAACATAATAGTATAAACAAACATGGAAAATATCGTAGGAAAAAACACTTATACAACCAATTAAAATCATGTGTGCATTGAGATCTAGTAATTTACTAACACAGGAAATTAAAAATTTGGTTGTCTTTTATCTAGTAAAGATCTGTTTAATGATCATCATAATATTATTGTCATAGAAAAAACACCCACAAACGTGAATCGTATTTTAGGAGAAAATGAAAGAGAAAGAGAAAATCAAAGCTGCTATCAACAGACCTCTTGACAAGAAAGTGCGACAGGAAATAGAGACTTCTGCTACACACAGGTGCGTTGCTTTCAACATCAATATGATAAGGATAAGAGGGGGGGGGGGTTACTCATACTGTTTTGCCGTAAGGTTATGTGTTATAATACTTAAAAAAGGATTAGAACGCTAAAATTAGACATGGCAGTTGGTTAAATGGGACACAATACGGAAATATGGAGAACAGCGACCAAACCGCCACTGCCACTTCAAGCCTAGAGTATTAAAAACATAAAAAAAACATTAAAAATTAAAGCAGCATTAACGACCCTATCCCCTTTCTTTGCAAAAAAAATTAAAGATGGATTTTACTTCCAAAAGAACTAGGATGTAACTTTTAAGTACATTTACAATTATGAAAATACAATGTTTTGTGTACTTTAGACTAAATTAAGGCATTTGATAACATGTCAAAAAACTAAGGTACCATGTTTTTTTTCAGTGTTACGGATCCGCATTGATTGTATGCGGATCCGGATCCTTGACAATAAAAATAAAATCACCAAATTTTTCAAAAAATATTTATTCTTTAATCTCGAAGTCAAAAAT